>JACXGM010027353.1:0-14518 GCA_016801145.1 Umbra pygmaea | reverse complement strand
AGGAAAACAGAACAACAGCACGGGTAACGGGGAAAAAACACAGAAGGTGATAACGCTGGACACGACTGTACTGGACAAGACGATCTGGCAACTGCCAGAACAGAAAACAGGGTTTATATACAGGCCTAATGGGGAACCAAAAACACCTGAGGTGGGGAGGAGACATTAAACAGGTGAAATAGATCAGGGTGTGACACATTCTTAGAGCCCACCCATTAGATTGGGAACCCTAGACTAGGGAATTGGGCCTTTAAATAAAAAGGTTGCTGGTTTTAATCACTAAGCCGCCAAGGTGAATATTCAAGTCACCTTGTCCCTGACCAAGACAGTTATACACGATTGCTTTCCAAGTTTTTGCTGTAAGATAAAATGTGTTCCGTAATTTGCATACTCACAATTTTTGTAGATACTTCAATACATTCACAGATAATAGTTTTATTTGTGATTTTTATTCTGGTAGACATATTTTCAAAAGAAATTGCATGCGATAAATTAACATTAAAACACAATGTTTGTAGAATGGTGAAGAGTCACATGTGTGTCTGTCTCTCGTTCTCTCTGGAAATTCATGAGGTTTGGAGAGTGTGGTAGATGGAGAACGACACGTTTTTTTATCACAAGAACACAGCAAGCCTTTTCCGCTGCCATGTTTATCTGACCCTCTTTCACCCACCCCCCCGAAATGGTGTTGGCAGCCAATCTATCAGTTTATCACAGCTACTTCATCACCGTCACTCCTGGCAGCTAAATACAAGCCTCCAAATCCAGCTCACATGCACACACACACAAGCACACACGTCTGTGGTGTTGTAAAGCGCGGGGGAGCCGTGTGTTCCAGGTTAACAGGGGCTGCCTGGGGCCAAGCTCTATAAAGCTGCTTCTCATGGAGAACCCTGGTTTAGTGAGCACTGCTGGGACCATGGAGCAACATGTTTGTGCGTATGTGTTTTTGTGTGCGTGTGCGTGAACAAGTCTTACTATACTTTTATGATAGAATAGTAAAACGGATCACGCAATTATTCAGCTTTAGGTTTAAATTAAACTTTAAAATGTGGGTTAAAAATAAGGTTACCCTTTAGGTGTTTGGTTAGGTTTATTTATTGTCATTTTATCAGGTGAAACTATTTTTTTATGCAGCAACAACCATGGAGCAATTAGGGTTAATTGTCTTGCTAGGAGAAAAAAAAATCAGGATTTTTTCACCCTGCTTAGCAGACTATTCTGCCTACCTGCCCCTAAGTTAAGGTCAGTAGTAGAGGTAGTAAAACATCAATCATGTGTGTGTTTGTGCATGTGTTTGTGTGTGTGTGACTAACATGTGGTAATTCTCCTAAATGTTAAATGGCTGTTGCCATGGACTTTCCATAGGCTACTGTAACGCTGTGACAACAGCCAATCTGAAGGGACAATCTCTCAGGTGACGGGCTAACCACATGTCTCTCAGAGCAGCAACAATTACTAGCACACAACAAGGTAGTCAACCTGTCTTTACGGACCATTATATTCCAACAGAGATGAGACAGGGGTACATGGGAGGAGAGAAAGGTGGAGGCAAAATACAGATTGAGCAGAGAATGGACCAGTGAGAGATGCGAGGAAGAGAGCAGAAGACAGAAGATGAGAAAGCAGTTATGGACATAGGTCAAGGAGAGAGAGAGAGAGGGAGAGGGAGAGAGTAAGAGAGAAGGAGAGAGTGAGAGAGAGAGAGAGGGAGAGAGAGAGAGGGAGAGAGAGGGAGAGAGAGAGGGAGAGAGGATGAGGGTGACAGGGGGAGAGGGAAAGAGGTAGAGAGGGAGGGGAGAGAGGGAGATAGGCTATGTGCACACTGCTCACAAAATGAGGTGGAAACTTAAGCTGCACTTTCTAACCTCCTGCCAATTACAGTATATGACCACATTGAGCCATATATTTTTCTCAGATCCTACAAACACACATACAATTTCACACAAAATCATTCATAAAGAAGCTCCCATATTTATTAGGTGACATTCCAGTGTGTAATAACAGCAGCATGATTTGTGACACGTTGCCATGAGGAAAGGACAACCAGGGTAGCACGAACAACAATAGAAACATAACATACACATGTCTTAAAATGTACCAGTGTCACATTATTTCAGGGGTAACAATTTGTATTCTCACACACATATGACACTGAATGTGCCTTCAACTTTAATTGTGTGCAATATTGTCTATGTAACAAGTTTAACTTATTATTATTATTTTTCTATCTTATTTTAATTCATTTAATTTAATATTTTGGTTGCAATTATTTGTTTCCATTTTAAAGGTACCATATGTAGTTTTCCAAAACATTAACAAAAGACCTACTATGCATTTAAAAAAGCAAACATCACTATACCTATATTATATATTTCTTATTATTATCCTAAATGTTTCCACCAACTTTCAATCCCAGAGAAATTGGTAATATAATTCGAAGACACGGGACGTTTCATCTTGTCTTCCCTAAATGACGTCAAATAACCCTTGACTGCTCTAGTTGATCTAAGTTCCAGGGAACCGCCAAACATAACGTGAATAAAGTTATAATAAGTTTTACAATACATTACTTTGTCATTGAACATTTTTTTCTGCCGGAGACACTAGATCGGAAGGTTGTCATTGATGACGATAACAAAACCCATGATCCCACGTTACTTCCCGACATCATCCAAGTACATATTTTGCTATTGTTTTGATTGCGAGACTACTAGCGGCCAAAAAGGAAAAGGGAGAGAAAGGGAGAGAGCTGCTTTACAATCACATATCCAAGTTAAACGTACAATATGTATATTTTCTGCATAAATAAAATCTAAAATCACTATACCTATGTTATACATATTTTTTTGTTGTGTACTTTTTCCAAATGTATCCACCAACTTTTTAACCAGGAGAAATTTGTAATGAAGTTCGAAGACACAGGACATTTCGTTTAGTCACCTGTCTATGGCGTAATTTTATTGTACTCCTCTGGTTGCTCTTACCGCCGGGAACCACCAAATGGCATTACATTAAGTGAATAACCGTAACTAAACATAACGTGAATAAAGCTATAATATATTTAACAATACACAGCGCCTGCACTAGCTGTAGGCAAGAACCGTTTGCCTGGCAAAATTACAGTATATTTTGCTGGCAACTCTGATTATCCATTTCAAAATAATAGCTCTCGTCAGTCATTATAATAATCATTTTCAATTCATTGCATAGATAGGTAGTGTGTCCATGTTCATGTGTTGCTAAAATTAGTCGGATCAGATAGACTCTACTGAATGTTTTTCAAATGTAATCGTGTTTTCCAATCGTGTTGGAAATATCTTCCATCAAATTGTGTGTATAAGTTATTAAAAACATGTAAAATTATTTTTTTTTGCTATGACATGCTCTAATTGTTTCTTTACAAACAATACAATTGCATTTGGTTACAATTTATTGGCTTTATAATGAATTATCAATGATTCATGCAATGAATAAAATGAGCACTATTGTTTTTAAAAAACTAAAATCTGCTGGCATAATAGTGTTATTGTTTTGATTGAAAGACCCCTAGCAGCCAAACACAACATACTGTACCTTTAACCAAATTGTTAAACAAACCAAAAATGTCTATTTGTAACATTGGAATAATCAAACCAAAACACAAAATTACCAAAGTTGCTATTGGGCCCTAAACAGAGATTATGAATTTTTACTGTCAAAGATACAAAGCAGAGACAGATCCTGACCGAGTACAGGCTCAGTGACAACAATCTAGCCATAGAAAAAAACCTAGTTAACAAAAGAATCCAGAATATGTGGTCATTTTACGATAGAGATGCACTTTCTACTACACTGACAAAATTATGAAAAGATCAGACAGCATTTCTTTAATAAATTTGAAACATTGATGCCATCGTTCACCACACGGTCTGGTGAAGAAATGATGTCAGTGCTCTTGGCGGAGGGACACACAGCCCCTTGGCTGGACAATACCTCAGACTGCCACAAATTGAGAGACAACCCAAGTGTACAATGACCTGCCTGAAAGTGTTGCCTTTTGTTACTTTTTGATGTTTCCTCAGTATTGTTGTTGTTCACTTTGGTATTATACAGTAATCGTTACTATACTGTATTTTTATAATAACAAATTTTTTCTTCACTGTTTTGTTTTCTTTGCACTTGTTGTTGCCCACTTCAGTGATATTTTGATTGTTATTATTGTGCTTTGGCAATATGGTTGTAGTGACTATCATGCTAATAAAGCTTAATTGAACTGAATTGATAGAGAGGCAGAGCGAGGGAGAGAGAAAGAGGGAGCGAGAGAGAGGGAAGGCGAGAGAGAGAGAGAGAGAGAGAGAGAGAGGGAGAGAGAGAGAGGGAGGGAGGAAGAACACAATGGAAAGCCTGAGCTCCAGAGGAACAGATGAGTCAGGAAAAGTGAGAGACAAAAGAAGAAAAACAGGGTAAGCAAGTGAGGAGAGGGGGGTGCAGTAGAATGAGAAAGCGATGGAGTGAGGAAAGGAAGAGAAATGCCTGGCGGGACTGCAGGTGTCTGGTGGTGATGTACGAGGCAGGCAGGCAGGCAGACAGGCAGCATACAGCAGAGGGGAGAGCGAGAGGGAGCGGCCGTGTGGTGGCTGCCAGACAGCGGCTAAGTGATTAGGGATACATAGCGTAACCCTGCGCCGTATTTAGCCGCGGCAGGGCGCCGGGGCCCCAGCGCTCTCCTGGAGGGCCCATGCCAGATGTTGGGAGCTGCTGTGGCACTCGTAGTGGAGCAGAGTGGCAGCGGGGTGGCACAGCAAGCTTACGATCCTGCAAGGATAACAGTAGTTAGTCCCTTCCCCCAGCCTTTATATACACAGAAATGGAGAGCGATAAATACACATCAGGACATTGTTAACCAACTCCTCTCCATACAGTTGCCACATTAAGAAGTGACAACATCCACGTACCCAGTTATACCCTCCATCTATTCTCCACACTTATTCCCCTCTTTCTCTCTTCCTCCCTCGGCAGGATGCTCAGCCTTTGCCTGACCAAGATAAAGTTTTGACTGGCAGGACCATTTGTTTTGTCAGGTATTTTCAGATGCTTCCCTGACCTCTATTAGTTGAAATTTTAATTTAAATTAACCCCCACTACTACCCCAATTAACCCTCCTCCCCCCTCGTGAGTCTACGCTGCACTCCCAGCATCTGTTCTAGGGGACAGGGGTGGGGCGGAGCAAGCCAAGCGAGAAGAGACGGGCGCAGCATGACCACAGACGGTGACACCGATCAGGTCGTTGAGAGAGAGGCATGGGTAGATTGAGTGATACACACCGACTGTGCCATGCTCTCCAAGGGGCCCCGGGGGGCCTTTTCTCTGAGCTCAGCTACAGATGGCTTAGCTGGGCCGGCGGGAGAGACACAGGGAGAGATGGGGGGGTGGACAGGCGATGGTGAGATGGTGATAATTATACTGTGGTTTATATCATAGCCTTCCTATTCCACATAAAAGTGTTCAGGAGCGTAGCCCGGAACACGCATGCATTTTCTAGCCTGGTGGCATTGTGGTGGAAGAGGAGGAGACTGTTATTGCAGCTGTCATCCTAGCCAAAGGGACAGATACTGTAGACGTACATGGTCTGTTATTTTATTTAACCAACCACTGGTTGGAGTGTGGCTTTGTTTAGGGTTAGGTCCGAAATCAACATTTTGTAGGAAATATGTAGAAATAGCTTATAGCAAGCATTACTTTGTAGCTTTAGAAAGTAACGATAGCCAGGAGGAGTGAGAATAAAAGAGGACACGCTAGGGTACAATGTCCTGTGAAGGACAGAAGGGCTGAAGAACTTCCCCCCTGCCTCTAGTCTTCACACAGAGTCATCCCTCACTCCCCCACTCTTCAGGACTGTCCCTGACCTAACCACACCTAACCCTCCAACTCCCAGCACAGTCTGGCTGGGGACCAGAGTCTCAGACTGGAGGGTCTAAACTCTGGAGGGGTGAGGATGAGAGGTTGGGGAACAGACCCTAGGTGGGCTATGGCCTTGAGCGAGGTCCTTTCACTGCAATGTGTCCCCTCAGATCCACATTCCTGAGAAATAGAACAGTCTAGTCAGAAGTCATTACATACAGTGCCTTGCGAAAGTATTAGGCCCCCTTGAACATTTCGATCTTTTGCCACATTTCAGGCTTCAAGCATTAAGATACAAAACTGTAATTTTTTGTGAAGAAGCAACAACAAGTGGGACACAATCATGAAGTGGAACAAATTTATTGAAAATTTCAAACTTTTTTAACAAATAAAAAACTGACAAATTGGGCGAGCAAAATTATTCAGCCCCTTTACTTTCAGTGCAGCAAACTCTCTCCAGAAGTTCAGTGAGGATCTCTGAATGATCCAGTGTTGACCTAAATGACTAATCATGATAAATAGAATCCACCTGTGTGTAATTAAGTCTCCGTATAAATGCACCTGCTCTGTGAAAGTCTCAGAGGTCCGTTGAAAGCACAGAGAGCATCATGAAGAACAAGGAACACACCAGGCAGGTCCGAGATACTGTTGTGGAGAAGTTTAAAGCCGGATTTGGATACAGAAAGATTTCCCAAGCTAATCATCCCAAGGAGCACTGTGCAAGCGATAATATTGAAATGGAAGGAGAATCAGACCACTACAAATCTACCAAGTCCCGGCCGTCCCTCTAAACTTTCAGCTCATACAAGGAGAAGACTGATCAGAGATGCAGCCAAGAGGCCCATGGTCACTCTGGATGAGCTACAGAGATCTACAGCTGAGGTGGGCGAGTCTGTCCATAGGACAACAATCAGTCGTATACTGCACAAATCTGGCCTTTATGGAAGAGTGGCAAGAAGAAAGCCATTTCTGAAAGATATCCATAACAAGTGTTGTTTAAAGTTTGCCACAAGCCACCTGGGAGACACACCAAACATGTGGAAAAAGGTGCTCTGGTCAGATGAAACCAAAATCGACCATTATGTTTGGCGTAAAAGCAACACAGCTCATCACCCTGAACACACCATCCCCACTGTCAAACATGGTGGTGGCAGCATCATGGTTTGGGCCCGCTATTCTTCAGCAGGGACAGGGAAAATGGCTAAAATTAATGGGAAGATGGATGGAGCCAAATACAGGACCATTCTGGAAGAACCTGATGGAGTCTGCAAAAGACCTGAGAAAGAACTGAAAACTGCTGTTCACAAACGCTCTCCATCCAACCTCACTGAGCTCGAGCTGTTTTGCAAGGAGGAAAGTTTAATGAACTTTGACTTTACAACAAGCAGCAACCTATGTATAACATGACCAAAAACATGCCTATTGCGATATGCGTCTAGCAGTAGCATAGGCCAAATGCGTTCTTTTGTAAAACATGTTTCTTTTAGGCTGTTTATTAATATACATTTGTCTCAATATATTGAAGGAAAAAGTGCTTTATTTATGATTCAAATAATGGTGATGATGATTTTTATAGACCCCCACAGGTGTAGGATTTTACTGCTTTCATGGGAGCTCATCCTCTCTCTATGGGAGCTCAGCTCTCACTGGCTCCCACGTAATTTGAACCCTGTGTACAGGTAATGGTTTATGAGAGCCACAAGGGGAATGCCTAACAGCTGACAAAAACCCTGATCAATAAAATTCCCCGCTGCACCTGAATCTACTAGGGCCTTATGTAGGTTATTTCTAGGGAAATATGGGAAATGTATGGGAACATGGAATTGAGAGGAAGATTGGAATGAAAATAGGTGCATGACGCTTCTGGTCCGGAGATACAGGAGATAAGGGCAGACACCCTATCCGTGTCGGCCACGCCAGGGGCAATGGTGGAGAAATACAGCCCCAGTTGTAACAGGAACCCCTGGCACCAAGATGCAGTCCCGTCAAAGTCCTTTGGGCAGGGACAGGTGAACCGTGGCAGGGAGAGATGGATCAGGGAGTACCGGTGTGCTAGCAGCTACCGGGGCAGGACCAGCGGCGGGAGTTGTTGGTCTATGCAACCAATGTTATGGACCACCTGGTCCATGGCGGAGGCCAGCCTGTCTAGCATGGCCTGGTATTCCTTTAGACGGGCCTCCACATTGGAAGCAGGGCGTTGGTCTTCTGACTCCATGACAGGTGGGTTATTCTGTCGCAACTGTGGTTGAGAATGAGGAGTCACACACAGAACAAATGCTGTCCAATACTTTACTGGGAGATATAACACACGTACAATAATCCCAGATCACAATAATCAAAAATAAAGGGTGGCGAGCACAGGCCACAAATCTCCTCAATAACTCCTCAGTATCTCCTCTAAACACTTGTTCAACAGGATACATAAGCAGCGGTCTACATAACAGTGTTTCACGATAGAGGTCTACATAACAGTTTACACATAAAATGATCTACATAACAGGTAACAGTGTGACGGCAAAGATGATAGAAACATAGCACAATAACCCACATCTCTCTCATCAGCTGGTGTGGTTTAAATAGACGGCAGATGGAACACAGGTGGCTCTGGTTGCTGCTGATGAGAAGAGTGTGGGGAGGGGAGCGCTGACGTCAGTAGACAGGGGACTGATCCTGTTCGCGACAGAGGAGGGAGCTCCAGGATCTTCCATGCTGACATTGTCAGAGTAGCTCAAACTACAATTTAACACTGAAATCGTATGACTATATGGGTATGAAGTAATTGGCGTTAAATCATTTTGGTTATTAAAGCAAAAACTACTAGCCTGCTAGCTAGCTACAGTACTATAGCTGTGTCAGAATGCGCCCGACCTAGCGGAGAGCAAGGCATTGAATGCTGATCATGGACAAGGCCCTTAAGTCGCTGCATTTCAAGACAGTCAATGGGTTATTTGACTTTCCCTAAGCCTCCTGCACGAGGCAGCATAAAATTGGAATAGCGCTGCCTGGGACTTGATTTAGATATATCAGATTATCCATCCTACCACGTCGCTCTCCAGCAACTGCTTGGGTTCAGATTGGGCACCTGTAAATTCCATTGCGGAATTATAGTCGGTGAACGTAATCCTCCCATGCATGATCCGACTAAATACTTCCATGTTGGGTGAACAGTGCGTAATGAATCGGCAGTTCGGGCGACATGTGGTTGGATAAACCATGTGCACGCCCCTCGTCATCCCACAGATCTGTACAAGGAGTCGCGGAGCTGCTGACTAGGCAGGATTAGAGGGAATTAGGAAGGGAAGAAAATCTTGAAAAATCACAAAAAAATTCAAACAAATGAGAACAATTCCTAACGGTTAATTCAATTAACAGTAGTATAGTATATTTATTGACTACAGTATGATACTGTGGAAATTATAGTATGTTACTGTCGACTTTACAAAAATTGCTAACAGTGTTCTGCTACCTGTTAAGAAATAATAGACTATAGATTTTTTAAGTAATTATATGTTTACACTGCATTCCGAATTATTATGCAACTGATATTTTACACAGATTTTCCTAAATAGTCTATGCTAATGACAGTCAGTATAATTTTGTCATCAACCATTAGAGTATAAGTCGAATTTCATTGAACAGAACATCCAATGAAAACAGTTTTTCAAAAATAAAAAACTCAGAATGCACTGTTCCAAATTATTATGCACAACAGAGATTGAATGCCAATGACACAGAGGTATTCTTTGCAGCATGAGATTGTCATGTACATATGAAGATGATTGTGCTATGGAAGGCACAGTTCTTTTTGTACCATGGAAGAAAGTGGTCAGTCAGAAAATGTATGTAATTTTTATATAGTTTATTCAGTACAATACACAGTATTGTGTATAATATATGTGTCTGAGATTGTCTAAGTACAGGTGTCTGAGATTTATTTCAGTGATCCAATGATCCAGTAGACACAATACCATCCATGAGTTTGATTGAAAAACGAAATATTTAATGTTTATTACACTTAAAGGTACAATATGTAGTTTTCCAAAACAATAACAAAATACGTACTTTGCATTAAAAGGCAAACATCACTATACTTATATTATATATACTTACATAATGTACTTACATTATCCCAAATGTTTCCAATATATTTCAAACACAGAGAAATTTGTAATTTAATTCGAAGACACGGGACGTTTCATTTTGTCGCCAGTCAATGGCGTCATATAACCTTTGACTCCTCTAGTTGCTCTAAGTTTCAGGGAACCGTTAAACATAACGTGAATAAAGTTATAATATATTTAACAATACATTACTTTGTCAGTGAAATTTTTTTCTGCTGGAGACGCTAGATTGGCAGGTTGTCATTGACGACGACAACAAAACCCATGATCCAAACTAGTTCTCAATGTCATCAAAGTACGTTTTGCTTTTGTTTTGATTGAGAGACCCCTAATGGCCAAAAACAACATATTGTACATTTAATTCCAATTTGCATAATAATTTTGAACATGGTGTATATCTGACAAGGGTGTATTTGGAGGGCGGCTATCCCACAGACATGCACAGTAAAAACAGAAAAGTAGCATATAGACAGTGTTATTTAATAAAAGGCTATAATTCACATTGTTTGTTTGGCCAAGGTGGCATAATGTTAGCTTACTCAGTGGACAGATAAATTGTTTGGCCACATTCCTCAACATCTCATTACTTTGTAATACATTCATCTACCAGAAAAAGCTTACCAGTTGTTGTATCCAAATCATGGCATTCCATCGCGCTGGCCACGTCCATCGGGGGAACAAATTACAGTTGGGATTAGGATTGGGAGGAATAACCCAGTGTTTTATCAGCCGGGCCATGTTCCAGTGCAAAGCGAGCTGCTTATATTTCAGGTAAACATAATCCAGATTCTTCTCTCCGGGGGTAGATTCAATTAAGATACAGGACAAGTTTGTTAATGCGGTCGTATCTTAATACCCCTGCTACTGCTGGTAATGAATCTGGGTTTAGGGGTGGAGCTGAGCTTGGAGCCAGGGACAGGGATGGAGTGACGATGCTGCCGGGGCGGCTACTGATTAAACTGTTGCTGCCATGACATGACCTGGCAGAGTACAGGGAGTACATTTGTGAGAAGATTTGCACATTCACCTTCAACTTTGCTTAAATTTAACAACACCTAGCCTGCACATGAGTCATCTACCTACCCATCCACCCTGCTAAGCAGACCCCAGGACATAGACTGAAATGCCGCGACCAGGATTCGAACCCTGACCACCGTGATTCAGCGCACCAAACGGGAGCCCTATTGTATCGAACTATTGAAAGCAACAGGATCCATAATGCGTGTATCCATTATGCTTGTATGATGCTTATATCCAGGTATTATTAGATTAAGAATGATAGTGAGTGATGCAATAAGCATTACCATAACAATGACCCCCTCGTTTGATCAGACGGCCTATCACACACCATAGATACATGATGGCTCACACAGTGACTATCTTCTTCCCTCTGCATCTTAATACAGTATTTTACACTGGAGCCTGGTGTTAGAACAGGAATGTAAAACTAGATGTGGAGAGGGAATGAATCTGTGTCTCCATGGAATTAAGCTCTGGGAGGCCACAGAGACTCGCGTTATTCAGATGATGTGCTGCAGATGCTTGTCCTTGAAGAAAGGGAATTAGAGGCCGTACCAAGTCAAAGGGGAGAGATACTGATAGAGAGAAGAGGGAGGAAAGAAATGGTAAAGCCTGAGTTGTTCACAGGGAGGATGATGTGCGGAGCACTGACTCCGACAAAAGTGGAACCACAGGACCAAGCTGACAATCTCCTCTTCAGGAAACAGAGATCAAAGGGGATTTAAGTAGCCGGGGCTTGTTCCATGCATGCAAATTCAGCAGCCAGGCCCGCGGCTCTACTTTCCCCGCTATGTTGAGTTCCTCGCTCCCAGCGAGAGTGGCGATGGATCTTCAGAGGTTTGGCACAATGCAAGAACAGCTTGGACAGCATCCCCGCGAAGCATAGGTATTCCCAAGAAAAACTGAATGTCCTTGGAAAAGTGGATAATATTTGTTAGAAGCTAAGGATGAGGTAGACTATTAAAGGGCTTTCTTGTCTATTAGAGTTGAAATATGACCTGTTGCAGTGAAGGTGAACAGTAATTACAGACCTCAGATAAGAAAGGACTATGTTATTTCTTGGACTGAGTTCACTGTCTTGTTACAGTACATCCAAAAATACATTTCCATGCTGGGCCACCACACAAACACAGATACTAAACAAACAGACAATGCAAAGCAACAAACTGAGATTTCTAACACTATTTCATGGAATCTGGGTGAAAACATTTTCTGTCACCTCGAAAAAACAATATTGGTGAACCCCAATTGGTTGGGGTACATGATGGTAAATGATAATTATCAGATACAGGGTTTAAAGCTTACCTTTTCTGACATCTCTATTGAAGACCAGGAAAATGCAGGCTTGTGGGCTTCCTGTGGGTGCGTGCAGTAGCCATAACAAAGGAAACTCGTATACATCTTTTAGAGCCCAGATTAGTTTACCTAGCATAGTTTGAAAGCTCTGAAAAATGGAACATCATAATGCTGCCTCATCTAGCGACAAGAAAAAGTTGTCGGCTAATATATATCCATATTTATTTAAACCCAAATATAATAAAGAGGAACAATTTCTAGTGACAACAGCATGCATGTGCAGGAAGCCTGAGAGCTGATAGTTTCCTGGTCATTGGTAGAGCTATACGAAAAGGCCTGATTCCTCGTGACTGAGAATGACTAATTTATGAACATAGACAAATTTTAGATATTTGCGGTTGTTTCATTCTATAGACAAATGCACTTTAAATTCTAACTAATGCACAGCAATCAGTCTAAGTCCATACCTTAACTTGCTGTAACAATTTGTTTTTGCAGCCACAACATTCCAATCACACAAAGACAATATCCAGGTGTTACTGTAGGGAGATATAAGGACTGGTCCCCAGCGACATGGAGCAACAGAAGATTATACATCTCCAGCGGGGCGAATGAGAGTGTTCACCACCTAATAACTGTTGGGACAGAGTAAGAGCATACTGTTCACAGTGACAGCACAAAGATAAAGAGGAGGGCGAGGGTTGAGGCAGACACAGGGAACACACATCTGTGCATAGATAACAGCAAACGGAGTGGGAAGACGAACTGATGGAGACAGGAACAGAAAGCGAGAGAGAGATGGAGGAAGGCAGAGAATAATGGAGGCACGGAGAAACAAATAGTAAGTGAATGCAGATCCATACAGGAAGATAGAATATAGGAAAGGAATAGGAGCTGGGGCTGCATGAACAGAGTCGTTCATTATTCATCTTGTTTTTTTTAAGATATAAATGACGTTCTCTGAGACATTCAATTTATTCCCGAGCATTGTTGCAGTGGCATCTTGACATGAGGGGACGTCACGTCAGCACCATGAAGAGAGACATGCTGGCCCCACAGCATGACAATCCCTCAGATGCACTACAAACTCCCTGGGAGACCAAGGGGAGGAGAGAGCGATGTAGCGAGGTAGGAAAGGAGAGGTAGGGAGTTGAAGAGAGATGTCCTGCCTCTCATGACAGCCTCTCATGCCTCTCATGTACCTCCAGGCCCCCTCAGAGTGAAACCAGACCCCCGGAGTGACGGAAATGCTGTTCTGGCTGAGTCACAGATCCTTACCAATTCTAATCTCTGAAACACAGTTAATCTCACATAATTTATTCAGTTGGTTCACTTAACTTCTGTGTCCAATATGCTATATGGATTGCTACTGTATTTCTAGCCTGCGAAGAACAGCGGAAAAAAGGAAATTAAAAAAGTAAGCTAAACCAGTCCATCTCCATGTTTAAGAACTGCCTTTGCCCAATCGTGATTTGACCAAACACTAACTGACAATAATAAAATAAAACATGAACAACATACGCTAAATGGCCAAAACTATGGACATGTGACCATCACACGCATATGGGCTTTTTGGACATCCCATTTGAAAACCATGAGCATTAATATGGATCCCGCCTCCTTTGAAGCTGTAACAGCCACCAATCTTCCGGAAAGGGTTTCCGCAAGATTTTGGTGTGTGTCTGTGGGAATGTCCAATGTTCCAATTCATTCCAAAGGGATGCAAGGGCAATTATGTTTAAAGGGAACTAAATTTTAAAACTGAATTACGTGACATACGAAAATCTGAAGCACCATTAATCATCATGAAATAGCATGTAAACACTGTAAATGTTTTCTAGGGCGGTGGTCGGGGATGGTGGACGGTCGCATAAAATGCAGACTCTCATCCCGGTGTTTGCGAATTCAAATCCTGATGGAAACTTTGTGGGCCCTATTTTAACGATCTGAAACGCAAGTATCAAATGCGAAACACAAGTTACATTGTGGGACAACCGTAAATTTCAGAATTTCTCCCAAATTACGTTCTCAGGAAACTATTTTGAAAACCTAAATTACGTTCTATGCCAACCTATTTAGGGTGTTTTTACGTTTGAACTGCACGTTTTGTTATTAGGCTATATTTGTACTTGAATTACGTTGCTCCGGTACATTTCGTTTAGCGGATTTATGCGAGAACATTCCATACATTCCATAGC
>JACXGM010027352.1:0-14499 GCA_016801145.1 Umbra pygmaea | reverse complement strand
GTTCACAAGCCATCAAACAAAGCCAAGCTGCTTGAATATTTGCACCAGGAGTGGCATAAAGTCACCCAAAATCAATGTGAAAGACTGGTGGAGAGCATGCCAAGACGTATTAAAGCCAATTATTATTATTCCACAGATATTGATTTCTGAACTCTCAAGTGATTAGTGCATAGTAAGAGTAGCTAAAACTTTTACAAACCCTCTCGTTTCTGTCCATACAAAACAGTCGTGTGTGATGTCTCTTCTGGACCACCACAAAGGTGATCCCAGGTTGGTAGTCCTTCTCTAGCTTGATACAGGCCTCACGGATCGCCAGCAGCTCATGCTGGAGTACCTGGGGAAAGCACAAAACCATGGTTAAAAAACTTCCATTACAGTAAACTCCATGTGTCAAAATATATAGACACACACAAGGGGGAAATATATAAGGGGTGTGAGAGTAAAAAAATCTGGCACCCTAAACATTAAGAACAATTCCTTTTAACTATAAACGATTTATTAATATTTTTTCCACTAAATTAAAATAACAGTTTTATCACCAACTAACGTGTACCAATGATTATAAAAAGATCCACTGCCTAACGTAACAATGCCGTAAAGTCAGGAGAATAAAATGTTTTGGAAACTACCCTGTCGTAGCTAACTACCCTGTCATAGCTAACTACCCTGTCGTAGCTAACTACCCTATCGTATCTAACTACCCTATCGTATCTAACAACCCTGTCGTAGCTAACTACCCTGTCGTAGCTAACTACCCTGTCGTAGCTAACTACCCTGTCGTAGCTAACTACCCTGTCGTAGCTAACTACCCTGTCGTATCTAACTACCCTGTCGTATCTAACTACCCTATCGTAGCTAACTACCCTATCGTAGCTAACTACCCTATCGTATCTAACTACCCTATCGTATCTAACTACCCTATCGTAGCTAAGAGCAGATCCCGACAAAGTGTGCGTTTTATGATGCAAACCAGAGAGAACACGGCAGGTATAAGGATATTGGTTGTTATTGATTGTTGCTTCTAATTGCAGTACATAATTACTATATTAGTTATTATTGCATCAAACAGAGAGGATCTACCTGTGTGCTAGCTAAGGCTAGTGTTGACTAATTAAGAAAACAACTTTTAAACCTGTGCATTCTTTCTTTCAATTCATTTTTACTAAATAACAACTGTTTAATGCTATAGCCGGTCTCTCATAGCTTCCATTGAGTAGCCATAATTTATCTTTAACAACGCTTCATTTTACCATTGATGAAGGCACAACCTCCAAGTGGCAAGTCACAAGAAATTTTCTCCTATAATTTTACTGGAACAAAAAAAATAGAATAGATTCCATAGAATGGAAAAACACCTGTTTAAACGTTAAGGGAAATTGGCCGTCTCACAACCCTTGGATATATGGTACCCCACACCATAGTAACCACAGAAACCAAAGCAGCAGACACATAATTGAAGGAATTCATACTACACAATTAATTTACTAAAGAAAAATAAATCCACAGGAATAGAAATAGCTACATCTACTCAAGCCAAAAGTTGGTACAGGACAATGACAGATCATGCAATTGAATTGAAAGCCTTTTTTCCTCAAGTCTACCTCAAGTCTAACCTGGTTGAACTGGCCCTCAGATATGCCGTCTCGGTAGTAGATGATACGAGTGGGCTTGAAGCGGGTGGACTTATAGAACTGGATTAGCAGCTCTCGGACCATGGTGGCCAGGTCTTGGATGATGTCCTGGCGGTGCTGCTGAACCCGAACAGTGGCGCAGTAGCGGCTAGGGTGAGCGTCCATACTGCCCACCACCTACACACAGAGCCAGGAACAAGCCTTAGTGTACAGCCAAAAAGCAGGACTTTACTGTCCCAACATTTATGGCCCACCACTATATAAACACACGTCAGGCTTCGATCTGAGTCAGGAAGAAACTTGAGAAACTCACATAGTTACATTAATCGATCATATGGCCACTTAGTCTTCCCTGGGTTACAGTTACATTTTTTATATTCAACAGATGCTCTTATCCAGAGCAACAGGTTGGACTTCATTTAGTTCTTTGTAAATACTTGAAAATAAAATGTACTGGCATAGTTTAACAAGGTTTCAGATTTGGAACATTATTTTTTTATATACAAAATAAATCTTAAATTCTAACTTTTATTCGTAATCAGATCGTTCTTAATCAAGTAAAGAAACATCCCCTGAAGCAACTTAAAGTAAAGTGCTTTGTGCAAGGGCACCTTGACGTGGCCCACTTGGGAATTGAACCAGAAACCTTCCGATTACAACATCCCAGCATGCCTTCTGTATCACTTACTGCAGCGATAGAGGGCTTCTTCCCGTCTCCTGCAGGAGGGTGCGTGACATCGGCACCCAGGAAGATGACTGGCTGCTGAAACACCAGCGGTCTGAGGACAAAGCACCAGGAAACGACACAGTTAACGGATGCTCTCATTCCCCCCTGTGGGAATCAAACCCCCAACCCTGGCAATGAAGGCAACGTGCCCTTGAGCCAGACAGTTATATAAAGCAATGGTTATGGAGGACAGACTGCATGGCTGACGAGAACTACTGGCATGAAACCAAACAACAAACTGGGATGCACTGTGTGTTCTGACACCTTTCGATTAGAACCAGCATTAACTTTTTTCACTCAAATTCTTATGCTTGCCCATCTTTCCTGCTTCTTTGTTTTGTCCTCAAAGTTGATGTGTTAGAAGAAGGAAAAATGGGCATGCGTAAGGATTTAAGCGACTTTGACAAGGGTCAAATTGTGATGTCTAGACAACTGGGTCAGAGCATCTCCAAAACTGCAGCTCTTGTGGGGTGTTCCCGGTCTGCAGTGGTCAGTACCTATCAAAAGTGGTCCAAGGAAATAAAAGCGAGAAACCGCTAACAGGTGAGGAGCGAAGGCTGGACCATGTGGTCTGATCCAACAGACAAGCTACTGTAGCTCAAATTGCTGAAAAAATAAAGGCCTCGCTATACTCGTCGTTGCCGACCTGTCGTGCCCTAATGTGACGTCAAAATGACGTAGATCTTGCTGGCGCGCCAGGATTTTAAGTGCGCAACCAGAGGTCTTCTTTTTCTTCGGTTTTTGCACGCAGGCTCAAAAGCAGCCGTTCTTCCTCATCCATTGGATCCAATATCATCTTAGCCACTGTTGACATTAACGTCAATGCTGCTGCCAGTTCTGCCATCGTTCACTCTTCTTCTTCTAGTCTGTAGAAATATCAAAGTTGGTAGCCTCTCCCCAGTTGTGACACCTCTGTTCAGGAGAAGACTGCAACTAGTGTCGCGAGCACCACCCACGGGTATAAATGGTTACGTCGCTCCCATGACGTCACATGGTCACGCGCGACAGGTCAGCGCACACACAGAGGCCTTTAATTCTGGTTCTGATGGTTGTCAGACCACTGGACATCACAGTTTGTTCCATATGTTTTGGTGGTAGAAGGAGGACTAACATTTTAGGCAGTTGGTCATAATGTAAAGGGCTGTTCAGTGTACGTATTATATT
Source organism: Umbra pygmaea (assembly GCA_016801145.1). NCBI lineage: Eukaryota > Metazoa > Chordata > Actinopteri > Esociformes > Umbridae > Umbra > Umbra pygmaea. Next base: position 10,977 of record JACXGM010027352.1, on the reverse strand, counting down.
ATACATAAACAATGTCTGTAGGGTTAGGGCAAGTGTTTAATGTGGTGTCGCGGGCAGAGGTTCAGTACTCACCTTCCCTGTGGAAGAAGGATGTTGTTGACTCCGCCCAGCTTGACGTTGATCTTCAGGCAGAGGTTAGAGAGTGTCTGTGGCGTGGTCTTCTGGACATTCTTCACCTGGACACACTGGGTGGCCATGCCCAGGACCGTGTCACCCACACGCTTCACCTCAGCTACACAACATGACAGATGGACAGCAACTCACTCAACACGACTCGGTAACACTTTGAACACAACCGTGTAAAACCCTTGACTAGCACTAAATCGCGGCAAAAATTTATGGTTTCACAAAGGAACATTCACGATAGAAAATGTGTACATGTATCTTTTACAATTAGTAGGCGTCCCAAGTGGCAATCTACAGCGCACCATTTTCGACAAGGACCAGAGCAGTGTACTGTGAATGCAACAGTGTAACGTGTTCAGGGAACAGAGTCTCCAGGTTCCTCACCGTAGACGGGCGTCTTCCCAGGCAGGATGACCACCACCAGCTGTAGGCCCTGGTAGGTGTACTTCAGGTGCTTGAACATGGGCTCCACGCTGTCGGCTCCCTGGGCGTACTTACAGAAACATGGCTGACCCTGGATGGGCATCCCCGCGTCGCGAGAGATCTTACGCAGCTGGTCCGTGAACGCCCTTGGAGAAACGCAGGCAAACCAGACGTTAGATCGGAGACCAGTGAACGTTTCAATTAAAAATCTTGAAAAAATCTAAACAAAATGACAATTTAATTACAAGGACCAATGGGGCTGCCGATCTTACTTGAGCAGGAGTTCGGTGCACTGCCTCTGGGGTGCGAAGCAGGCGATGGCCCAAACCTTGATTTCGATGCCGGTGTGGAACTGTTTGTTCCTCATGTCCCACACCCCCTGTATTGGCGTGGCTATGGCTTTGTTCTGCTTGGGTTGACATAAGAAAGAGAGATACGGGTCAGAGCCAATGTTTTTGGGTTGACATAAGAAAGAGAGATACGGGTCAGAGCCAATGTTTTTGGGTTGACATGAGAAAGAGAGATACGGGTCAGAGCCAATGTTTTTGGGTTGACATGAGAAAGAGAGATACGGGTCAGAGCCAATGTTTTTGGGTTGACATAAGAAAGAGAGATACGGGTTAGAGCCAATGTTCTTGGGTTGACATAAGAAAGAGAGATACGGGTCAGAGCCAATGTTTTTGGGTTGACATAAGAAAGAGAGATACGGGTCAGAGCCAATGTTTTTGGGTTGACATAAGAAAGAGAGATACGGGTTAGAGCCAATGTTTTTCTGTGGCCATTAACACTGAAAAGAAAAAAAGTCACAAAAAAGTGTAACACAGCATTTTATCTGGGATTTTCTTTTCTTGCTGTTGGGGGGGGGAATGCAGCGAAAATGCTTGTGTATGGGTCACGTAAAAAAAAATCTAATTGAGGACAACGGATGAGTGCAGCTTCTTACAGTACAGCTGCATCACTGCAGACATTTGTCGAATCCTGGCCGGGGGCATACCTGAGTGTGTTGAGGCCAGCAGTTGTTGCGGCAGATTTGGCCATTCCGAAAGGTCCACGTGGCGTAGTGGGCTAAGTCGCTACCTTGCAGGACAAGCTGTCATGTTGGTCATTGGTTCGAACCAGACTATGGCTTCTCAGACTTTGCCCGGGCCTCCAGCACGAGGCAGCGCAAATTGGCATAGCGCTGCATAGAATTTAGATAGATAAATGGGAATATCTTCCTTGCCACGTCACTCTCCAGCAACTCGTGTGCAGATTGACCGTCTGCAAGTTCAACTTCAAAAGTATATTTGCTGAGTGTAATTATCATGCACTTGACCTGATTAAAGGCTTTAGTTCTGAACGAGCAGTGCGAAAAGTGGTTGGATGAACCATGTCAGCTTCCTTTACCATCCCGCATCTGTCCAGGGAGTTGCGGAGCTGCCAACAAGGGGGGATTTAGCCATTTCACCGAGGGTGGATAGGGCGGCCTTGTATCACCGCGCTCTGGCAACTTCATGCGATAGGTTAGGCACTTGTGAGCTCAATCATGATTTCTGGCAGGAGAATGTGTTCTCCTTCATGTTGCGTGTGGGTAACAACTTATCACAATGTGAGACGAGGCATAGCATCGCCAGCAGGGACCGGTCTCATCTCGCCTACAGAGGTTGCCAGGTGTGTCTTCACACGGGCTGATCTGACCCCAGTGGACGGGGCGCATTTCTACTGAGTTCATGTCAACATTGCAAGCAGGAAGAACTAACGTTCCTGAAAACCAACAGATTTACATACATCTCATCGTTTCATCACTGTGCACATTTGATACTTCCCGAGACACCAAATGCCAAAGATCCGAGATCTAAAATCACTATGCTCAATGTGACAGAGGTTAGTTCTAAAGACTTGGTGTAACATTCTGTATATCTGAGATCCCTCATTCAACCAAGCTTTGATGGCAGAAACATACCCGTCCTCCGTAAAGGATCGATGGGGCCTGGAGAACCCGCCCGTTCACCTCCGTCATCTCATCTCTCACCAGCACCCCAAACTCACGCACGTACGGGTCGTTGTTAAAGTTGGCACTCCTCATCTAAAAACAAAAGACGCACAGTTTAGAGCAGTGGTAGCTTCAGAAATGCAACCGAATAAAGCATCGTAATGTAATGAAAGCAGCATTGTAGACCGCCCTGGCTGAGATGTACTCCTCCGCTAAAGTCAGTTTACCAGTTTGCTGATCTCGTCCTGGCGGTCGGGGGCCGATCGGGCGGTAGCACGGATCATTGTGGATGTTTGATTATCGGTCAGCTTCTTGATGCATCGCTGACCGGCCACGATGTTACACACCTGGAGACACACACAAATGTTAAAGGGATACTTCCGAAAATGCCCTTCAAAACTGCAGTAATTTGATATTTCTATACACTGTATTGCCAAAAGCATGTGGACACCTAACTATCACACCCATTTCAGCTGGTTGGACATCCCATTCCAAAACCTTCATGGGTAAAGCAGACATCACTATTAAAGTAAGGCTTTCCAGAGTTGAGTTTGTCTGTGGGAATTTATGCCCATTCAGCAAAAAGAGCATTTGAGGTCAGGCACTGATGTTAGATGTGAAGGACTGGCTCACAATTGACATTCCAATTCATTCAAAAAGTGTTCAATGGGGTTGAAGTCAGGGCTCTGTGAAGTCCAATCGAGTTCCTCCTCATGGGCACAGTCACACTATGAAAGGGAATGGGCCTTCCCCAAACTTGACGCAAAGTTAGAAGCCCCCACTGTCTAAAATATATTTGTATCCTGGAGCAATAAGGCCCTTCACTGGACCTAACAGGCCCAGGCCATTATCCCTCCTCCACCATTAGTGGGAGAGTCTACATACTTTATAGTGTATAAAGACACCCACTGTTTGTTTTAGCAGACGCTTTAACGTAAGAACAGGTACATATCCCTTGGAGCAACTCAGGTAAAAGTGCCGTGCCCAAAGAAAAAACGACATTTGACAGACAGGAATTGAACAGGAAACCACCTGACTACAAGTCATCCTAACCACGGAGTCATCTGCGCCCCAGGCACGCATTAAACATTTGCTAACTAGTACTACTAAAATAATATAATAATAGTTTGTAGACTGCCTTTGGGTTCTAATTTTTGGACAGGGGTGGGCATGTCTGTTAGGTAAACCTGTACTATGGCCTCAGCGGCACACAGAGATTATTCTTACACCAAACAGGAAAACAAGGAAACTGTGTCAATGGAAAACATGGTTTGGTGCAAAAATTGTTCAGGATATCATCTCTGCCCATGTTCTTTGGAAGCCATTTTCACTCAGTGAAAACTCCCTGGCGTGAGTGTGAAGAACTGACCTCGAGAGGTAAATACGTGTGCTTCTGCTCTTGTCCAACCTGTAGGCAGGGTAGGTGTGGGTAGCGCAGTACGAGTTTGTACTTGTCCTTGAAATACTGCGCCACCGTGCATTCTATGGTCTGCCCATTCTCCTGCTGAAGTGGAAACCTGAGGTAAAACCGACGAGATACAAAAAAGTCAAAAGGTTGTTTTTTTATTAATATTTTTAAAACGATATCAACCATGTGTCACTCCACATTTTCATGAAGTGTACGTAAGAAATGTAGTCAGTCTGTGTGATGGTTCTGGAATGTTTCAGAGTGTTCTTTCTCACGTCTGGTGGCTGGCTGGCCTTCTGGTGACGTTGCACACTCTGTATTTCCTCTTCATCTGACCACAGTGGGTGATCTCAACCTTCAGACCTGGCAATCACACCAGCAACAGAGGTCTGATACACTATGGACACACTTCTTCACTTTACATTCAATTATACTTTCAAATATAACAGTTAAAAATCTGATTCAGAAGTTAATACATAAATAAATACACATGCATAGTATCTACATCAATATCTTGTCATAACATAATTTCATATAATACAAAATTTTGAAATGTTTGTATAAGTATTTGCACTTAAGACAGACAAAAAGAACTAGCCCAATGCAACTATTGATTACCTGGTAATGAATGATTACCTTTGATTTCCTTGGTAAACTTTACTCTCTGGGAGTCGGTTAATGGTTTCTGCTGCTCTTCAATGCTTTTGAAATCCAACACCTCGCACATGAACTCAATCACAGGCTGAGCCTTGTAAAACGCAGTGGCTGACACTGAAACAGGAGGTCAAGGACAGCGATCAACCTCACAGAACTGCCCCACATACAACCATTACAGCAAGGTTAAATTGGTTTTGAGCCCAGCGCATTGATTTAACTCTGACTAATGACAAATCACCTGATGATGAAAAAGCCTAAACAGCACTTTGTCGGGAGCCAAAACAAAACCACCCAAGTAAAGACTAAAACCTAACAAGGAATAAAATTCTCTTTTCAATCTGGCTCCTTCCATTCACAAAACCTCCACCCAGAGATGGAATCCGAGCTGTCAGTCTTGTCCCAAATCACTTCTAACTATAAGGGGCCATTGTTTTGGATGGTGCCATTTCCTTGGTGAAACCTACCATCAATGTTCAGCATCATCTTCCAGAGAGAAGGTCTGACCGACTGGTGAAACCCGAACCAGACCTCTCTTCCGCCCCCTAGGGGGTTAGAGCAGCCCTCTGAGGGGGTGAAGAACGACCGTCCGACAGGGGTATACCTGTGGAACGAGGGTTGGAGAAAGACACCGCCATTACTCTGTGTCTTTTCAATCGACAATTAGCCTGAGAGAAAAATATGCAAAACACAGTTTGAAAGAGTCTATTTACATTTGAGGACGATGGTCTTAAACGTGTTTTCCTTATTTGGCTTGTTTTTTGTTTAGAACAATTTAAAGACACCAGAAATTGCACACCGTTCCAACTGCTTGGCTAGCATATTTCTTCGCACAGGCAAAATACTTCGCATTCACACAAAGTTTGGGATCTCGATAACAACCACCTCGTGACTGCATTTGCAAATCATTGGACCACAAACAGATGAAGCAGAAATACCTTTTAACAGTGTCAATTTACAGAAGAAGGAGAATTTAAGTATTTTATATACAGTATATATTCCACTTTGTAATTTATGAAATTACATATTTTAACTATGTTCATATTTGTTTATGAAGATTATAAAGCACCATATTTGAAAGTAATTTAATCAACTGCAATGGTAGGAGTCCAAAACTGATAGGTAGACAACAATTGTGAATTGTAATATTTCAGGGAACCAATATTTTATCCCTTCCTCAATTCCTTATCCAATGACTTACTTCACTTAATGAAGTAAATGACACAGGACAGCAACATTATTGTGCGCATAGTTTTAAAATGGTCACATAATGGTCACATAATGGTCACATAATGGTCAAATTAGACGCACCACTATTGCAAACCTCTTTATTTAGCTATAGAGCTTGTTGGAATTCCTGGTGCAAAGTGTTTATCATGGGTATGTTAGTTTTCTACTCTTTATAATACATATATAACTTCATAATTAGTTAGCATTCCTATAATTCTCTATCAATAATAGCATATTTATTGGCTAATTGGCTCTCCAGCTGTTTGATATTGGCTGACTGACCCATTTCCTTTGTTGTCTTGCCTACTTTAGCAAGATAAATGCATATACAGTACAACTCATGCAGCTAAATGAATTAACATAACCCTAATTGTTATGCTATATGTTTAGATATTTTAAAATGTTTAGAAGTGTCCAATCATAAATACGTTTTTTCATAAATATACAGGACACACACCAGGTATTGTCTGTTGTCTCAGCTCATATGAGTTGATGTAGATCACAGACAGGTGACCTGTTACGAACAGCAGAAACGCAGGTCCCCTACAACATTCATCTGATGGATTCACACTATGGCCTATTGTAACAAACTTTAAGGTAGTATTGTACTGCCCCCTAGTGGTCTTGTCAAATATGAACATATTCTGCATTGTGGTTATAACTTTTTACACCAATGTAAAGCAATCATTTTACTTAAACTAAATGTTCACGTGTATTCCTAGTCAATTCAACATGCTTACAGCCTAGAAATATTACAATCTGGCACATGATAATCAAATTTGTTTTATCAGATGCTTTGAAAGAACATAATTTTTCTGGGTCGGGAAACTTTAAAATAATTTATAGAGTTGAGTATATACTCACCTAAAGGAATATTAGGAACACCATACTAATACTGTGTTTGACCCTATTTCGCCTTCAGGACTGCCTTAATTCTACGTGGCATTGATTCAACAAGGTGCTAAAAGCATTCTTTAGAAATGTTGGCCCATATTGATAGGATAGCATCTTGCAGTTGGAGATTTGTGGGATGCACATCCAGGGCAGGAAACTCCCGTTCCACCACATCCCAAAGATGCTATATTGGGATAAGATCTGGTGACTGTGGGGGCCATTTTAGTACAGTGAACTCATTGTCATGTTCAAGAGACCAATTTGAAATGATTTGAGCTTTGTGACATGGTGCATTATCCTGCTGGAAGTAGCCGTCAAAGGATGGGTACATGGTGGCCATAAAGGGATGGACATGGTCAGAAACAATGCTCAGGTAGGCCGTGGCATTTAAACGATGCCCAATTGACACGAAGGGGCCTAAAGTGTGCCAAGAAAACATCCCCCAAACCATTACACTACCACCAGCCTGCACAGTGGTAACAAGGCATGATGGATCCATGTTCTCATTCTGTTTACGCCAAATTCTGACTCTACCATCTGAATGTCTCAACAGAAATCGAGACTCATCAGACCAGGTAACATTTTTCCAGTCTTCAACTGTCCAACTTTGGTGTGCTCTTACAAATTGTAGCCTCTTTTTCCTATTTATAGTGGAGATGAGTGGTACCCGGTGGGTCTCCTGCTGTTGTAGCCCATCCGCCAAGGTTGTGGCTTCACGAATGCTTTGCTGCATACGTCGGTTGTAACCAGGGTGGGAAATTAACACCCGCCACCCGCGGGTAGATTTTCACATTGGCGGGTAACATTTACCTATCTACCAGCCACTCTGGCGGGTGAATTGTACAACATATAATATGTTTTTTTTACTTTAAACATTACTTGTTTCGGTTTGGAGATAAATGCGTTTGACAAAAATGCGGAAGCTTACTCATTAACAAAGAAAGATGCACTTCTGTCGAGGTGCATATTTGATTGGTTTTCGCGGAGCTAGTCTGTGAGAACTCCAGCCTTTAGCTGCGGTACCATAAACATAGTGCGGTACAGAAGAAAAACAAATCAATTTAGTTCCCAGTATTAAACCAGAGTAAATTAGATTAAGTCAATATAGAAAATGTCAAAGACAAAACGTGTATAATTACAGATATGGGGAAGTTGATGTGATTATGATACGATTTTATGTTATCGAAAAAAGAAAACCACACACATACGGCACGGAATTCTAAACGCTCATTGGATGATTCAGCTGTCACTCAAATCACTCGTTTAGTCTGCGATAATGATTGGATTCTCATTAACGCCGCTCTCGTTTTCCCAGAGACATTTACATGCGCAATGTCCAACTGTAACTTAGTTTATTAACAGCGGATTCTAATTCAAGTATCTTAAATCTCCATAATATGGTATCTTATTATACTTAATGTTGTAAGATGTTTCGTTTCATTATTGAAGAAGCACTTGCAACTTTGATGATTATTGGGTGTCAGATGGCTCAGTGGTTAGGGAGTCGGACTAGTATTCACAAGGTTGCTGGTTAGATTCCCTGCTGTGCCAAATGTCGTTGTCTTTGGGCAAGGCACTTCACCCTAAATTGCTCCAGGAAGAATTCCCCTGTGCTTAATACTGTAAATCACTCTGGATAAGACTGTCTGCTAAATGACTAAAATGTAAATAATTTAACCAATGCTTCAATATCTTTATTAGTAATCCCAGATGTTTTCCAAACAGATTATTAGAAAATCAATTTACAAATGTGTAAATATTGTGGCGTTCATCAGGTGTTACAACAGTAAAGTTTTACACCTCTCAAAGTTGATACTGCCTACTGTTGCATGAGTGATTTAAAAGTAGCTGACTAAAATATGGTAGTAGGACATACAATTAGCAAACTGATTAGCACAATTTGTCAATCATCTAAAAATTATAAATCTCAGACTTGTCTTAACTAAATGTCCCTTTAGTAATTGACCTATATTAATAACACATGTATTCATAGTGAATTTAATGTGTTGAAGCAATATAGAATATGCTAGTGTGTTTTCTTTTATGTATTTGAATTTGGGAAAAAGTGGCTGGTAAAAAATCAAAGTGGCTGGTAAAGTTTTGGAATCCACCAGCCACAGTGTTACAAAAGTAAATTTCCCACCCTGGTTGTAACGAGTGGTTATTTCAGTCAAAGTTGCCCTTCTATCAGCTTAAAGCAGTCGGCCCATTCTCCTCTGACCTCTAGCATCAACAAGGCATTTTCACCCACAGGACTGCCGCATACTGGATGTTTTTCCCTTTTCACACCATTCTTTGTAAACCCTAGAAATGGTTGTGCATGAAAATCCCAGTAACTGAGCAGATTGTGAAATACTCAGACCGGCCCGTCTGGCACCAACAACCATGCCACGCTCAAAATTGCTTAAATCACTTTTCTTTCTTTCTTTCCCATTCTGATGTTCAGTTTGGAGTTCAGGAGATTGTCTAGACCAGGACCAGATCCCTACCTGCATTGAAGCAACTGCCATGTGATTGGTTGAGTAGATAATAGCATTAAGGAGAAATTGAACAGGTTTTCCTAATAATCATTTAGGTGAGTGTAGATAATACTTTTCTTTATGTATTTTTTAAAAAGAAACAATAACAAATGACTTGCAATTGAAAAGATAATTAAAATGTGTTTGTTTTTTTAAATAACCAAAGCATGCGGCAACAAATAGCCCACAGTAAGAGGAAGTAATGGAAATGCTATTGTGTGATTTGATCATAGAAAAGGAATGGATAGAAAGGACATTCCAATTCAAATCAATGTAGCAAAATGGTCAGAGCGCCAGCAATTTTTATATGTACCATCCCATTGCAAAGATCTACCCTACTTCCCACATTAAACCTATTTGTATGTTGTCACCGTGACAACTAACAATTGCCATTTTGCTGTGTACTAATGGAATGACCATGCCAAGCAGTTCAATGGCATTTCTATCCATTCTATTTCTATTGATTTGACAATGTACATTTTTTCAAATTACATCCAAGAGCATCTTAAAAACAACATTTAATTGCATTCATTGTATACAACACAAATTAAATATTTTTTGTATACATTTATTGTATACAACAAAAATTAGACATTTAGAAGCAGAATGGCTCTTTACTGAAAGAAAAGGTATCCAAATGCCTGGCCTTTAGTTAAAAAATATATTTTTAATAAAAATGGCTTTGTTTCGTTCGTCCACTGTTAATACAACGTTTTACATTTTAACTATCAACAGATGTCCTAATGCTGATTTTCATAGACTAAGTACTGCACACTTTAAACAGTCTACATCAGTGCCTTAAAGTGCCAGACAATGGTAGAATTATTGAATCCCACCATAACTGTAAACGCCTTAATGAAACACCAAAACGTGCCAAGAGTAAACAACATACCTCATAGAGGGCAAATGTCTCATAACCACATCCAGAGCCTGGATGGTCTCAAAGGGGATGTTTGGCAGTCGTCCTGACAACGCTTCGTGAAGAGCCTGCAGACTGACACAGGAAACCCACTTTATGGCGACCTTGAAGCTCCGGTCTTTCCCCTCACCTGGGATGGTGACCTCCAGCTCCACCTGGGAATATGGGTAAAATCATAACGACACCTGGGAATATGGGTAAAATCATAACGACACCTGGGAATATGGGTAAAATCATAACGACACCTCGGAATATGGGTAAAATCATGCCTCTTAACGACAACACACTACCAAAGCGGCTGATTTTTAGGTTTCCTTTATTAAACCAAGTAAACACACCAAGAACATGCATGGAACAAGCAGCATATACACAAGTCTAACCCATTCTTCACACCCTATTTCAATGTAAAACAAAGATATGTTGTGTTCACATTTGATGGTCACATGGACGCACCTTTTCCCTGCCTATGGGTAACGGCATGGCTGTGTAGAGGTTCTTCCTCCCATCATACACTGGCTTTCGATCCCCAAAGATCTGCGTTTTAAAGTGCTGGACCATGTGCTCCACTATTTCACTGACAAAGCAAAAAACATGTCATAATGAGCGAAGGGTATTAATAACATGCCATATAGACACTGTATTAATGACACTGTATTAATGACACTGTATTAATGACACTGTATTATGACACTGTATTATGACACTGTATTATGACACTGTATTATGACACTGTATTATGACACTGTATTATGACACTGTATTATGACACTGTATTAATGACACTGTATTAATGACACTGTATTAATGACACTGTATTAATGACACTGTATTA
>JACXGM010027351.1:0-14531 GCA_016801145.1 Umbra pygmaea | reverse complement strand
ATTCTCTATGTCAGTGGTCCTCAAACCCTTCCTTACCTACGCTGATTGATTCTCTATGTCAGTGGTCCTCAAACCCTTCCTTACCTACGCTGATTGATTCTCTATGTCAGTGGTCCTCAAACCCTTCCTTACCTACGCTGATTGATTCTCTATGTCAGTGGTCCTCAAACCCTTCCTTACCTACGCTGATTGATTCTCTTTGTCAGTGGTCCTCAAACCCTTCCTTACCTACGCTGATTGATTCTCTATGTCAGTGGTCCTCAAACCCTTCCTTACCTACGCTGATTGATTCTCTATGTCAGTGGTCCTCAAACCCTTCCTTACCTACGCTGATTGATTCTCTATGTTCTGGCAGCATTATAAGTCTGAAGAGGCTTTCTCCCCTTTCCTTCGTAAAGATGACTTAAAACTAACTGGATGGGTTTCCTTTAGATGTTAGCCACGCTACTTTTACCTAGACTTTTTTATGCACTGAGGTGATTGAGATTTTGACATGTAATTTTCTTTTTACAAATGGGTTTCTAACAATTGTTTGTTTCTCAGTGGCAGAAGTCTTGTTTGACCACGTGTCCCTCTGAATATGCTGGTCCGCATCTAGCCAGTGAGTCCTCTGTAATTGTTGCATTACATTCAGAACTTTAGAAAGGGATGCAATGCTACAACATATTTTCTGATTGCAGATGGATGTGTGGGGAAGCACAGAAGAGAGCCTGAACTGGAATTAAGCTGCAGTAAGAGACCACGGTCAGCAATGCCCAAAGACCATTCTCTGTTTGTTGATCAATGGTAATGGGCCTTTGGCAACCAGTCTGATTCAACCAGGCTAAGGTGTTCAAGCCCTGTTTGGTAATACCTGGTAAAAAGCTTTGGAATGGAAACCCTTAAATTATCCGTTCACATATGGATCTGTGATTCTTTTAAATAAGGAAGGATGCACTTTAACAATAATGGGATTGGCCTTTGGTCAGATACTGCATTTACACAGGCTACCCAATTCTGAGATTTGTGCTATTAATCAGATGTTTCACCAATCACAGGTCTTTGTAATAACTGATCAGATGTGAAGTCGAATGAACAATTAGTTGGAAAAACATATCAACATTTGTCAGACTGTGTAAATATACAGCTCTGGAAAAGATTGAGACCACTGCAAAATCATCAGTTGATCAGCTTTTACTATTCATAAGTATAACTTTGGGTAAAATTATCATTTTTGTTTTCTATAAAATACTGGCAACATTACTCCAAAATTCCTAATACTATTATCATCATTCAGAGTATTTATTTGCAGAAAATGACAATGGTCAAAATATCCAAAACATGCTATGTTGTCAGACATCAAATAATGCATAGACAATAAGTTCATACATTTTTAAACAACACAATACTAATGTGTTAGGAAGAGTTCAGAAATTAATATTTGTTGGAATAATAATTTTTGTATAATAATAACTAAAAAAGCTCAACTTCATTTGATGGCTTGTGACCAACCATCTTCCTCTCAGTCATGTTAAAGGATTTAAATGGGGTTGAAATAACAAAAATCTGGGGTGGTCTTTAACTTTTTCCAGAGCTGTATATGTCAGGTAGAAAAAGGTTTAGTCTATGCATGGCTTATATGTATACCTGAACTGTAAATGTATGCCCTAAATGTTTGTCTTCAGAGTTTTAAAAGAATGGTGTCTAAGTGTTAAATTGTTGCTGTAATTAGACAAAATAATCTTCCAGCATTGATAGTTTTATCCAAGCCCCATCCAAATGTAGGCTTTCTCTACTCTAATATACTCCACCTAAAGGACACATCCTGGATGCAGACAGCTGTAACTGTATTTGTAAAGCTTTTCTGTTAGACCGGGCTCATGTATTCGAAACTTTCAAATGCTCCATAGACGTGTTTTAACTGCTTCTGCTGTCATTTCAAGTTAGCAAAGCATTTAATAGAAAATGACATGGTACAACTTTAAATAATAAGAAATTGAATTATATTAAATTATATCAAACAGGACACAACATATCCATTTCTACCCTTTATTGATGATGTTGTACTGTAGCATCAATGTGGAAAATACATGTGGTTTCTTTTCAAATGGAATCCCCTGGGAGAAATGGGTCAAATAAAATGTTTGACCAAATATGTATTTTTCTTTTAATCTAGCAAGTGGATATCTGAAGTTGAGAATCAGTTGGCGTCACTGTATTTTTCTATTGACATTGATATTTCTCTCCTTTTGTTTTTATTAGGCAACCCTATTCTGATCTTTTTTCTTGTAACTAGTTGGTATTTGGAGCAATCAAATTAGCTTTGCAAAAGGTATAATGTTAAACAAAAATCTCAAATGGGATGTGTAAATGCCCCAGTTTTATTCAAACTATGTTAAAAGCAGACTTTTCCAAATAAATTTGGATAGGTGTAGGCCAGGAGTATTCAACTAACCCCACGGGGTCCAGAGCCTGCTGGTTTTCTGTTCTACCTCAACATTAATTGGACTCTAAATAAGTCCCAGATTAGAGGGTTGCTATGAAAAGTTGAAGTGGACCTGGCTTCAAGGTCCAGAGTTGAGGATGAGGGCAGCTATTAAAAAAGATTGACTTTTTCACAGACAAATTTAAATTTTAATTGATCACCCTCTAAAGTTATTCCTTAATAAAAAATGGAATTTCTCTCAGTTTAACTATTTAGATCTCGAGTCTCACCAAAGAGATTAATAAAACCTGTGAACTGCTCACTGCACCACGATTGTAGTTGTATATAAAGCTGTTGACTTCGATATGCAGAACAGAAGTAGCCTTATAGAACAGACCAAATGACATTAAGGTATGGTCTGGCAAGATACTCTAGGTAAGAGTGTTGGCTAAAATGGAAACGTGCTAAAACATTACATTTTGTATGGCTGGATTGGGAATTTACCTACCCCATGTCACGACTCGTGTTTGAAACCCACCATTTATCATCAGCCACCATTCTAGCCAATCTCATCTGTACTTTACTGTGACCTGTGAACTCACACGCATGGTCTTCCTGGACAACCCATTCATTGGTCTCTATCATTAGAGGTGGGCAGGAAGAGGTCAACACAATCAGTTTGTGTCTAGATTGGACTAAATATCACCACAACACAGAACGCATGTTAACAGTAGGAATAAGCCAGGCTAGAATGTTTTGAATCCAAAAATACAAGGGTGTGAAGATCAACTCAATTCCTTATGTTTAATCTACCCATGATAAATGTGGTATTTGGCAATTTAAGAACAATCATTTGTTATTCATTGCTAAGGGACTGATTTGATTTATTTTTACAGTAGACTTTAGGATCAGCAATTAGTTCACAATATCAATTTTAACGTGATCCTCGTATGGTCAACATATTTTTTTAATGCATTGGCTCAATTTGAAGTTATTTAGTTCAAATTTCCCAGAACCTACCTACCCAGATTTATGTTTACTAGTAGAAGAACAGACTTTCTAGGACAATCATCATCCATTGAGTTTTCCCCATCCTGTTTGCTAGTTTTGTTATGCGATCAGTGAACTACAAAACTTTTTTTCTTAAGTAAAATATTCCTTCAACAGCATAACTCAAATATAATGAGTTCGAGGTTCATTGCTTAATCACGACAAATATGTTCAACCAGACCATATTTAAATATAATAATAATTAAGCTCCCCCTAGAAAGGTATTTGAAATACAAAAAAAGATAAAGAAAAACATTTAAAAAAGGCACCTAATGTATGTTCTTTCCCACCAACAACAGCCATCAATGCACCTTGTGTCTAAATAAAACAAACTAAAAGAAATCACATTTGTACAGAATAGAAATCGCTGTAAAAAAAAAAATCAGTCTGCGACATCCTCTTTAACTGAGGTCACCTACAACTGCCTACATGAGATTTCTTCTGTCACTAGCAATGGCACTCATTAAAACCTGCATTAATACACAAAATGAAAACATAAAAATGTAACTCATGAAAGCCCTGTTGACTTCATCAGTTTAAGATAAACAATGAATAGATAATATTATCTAGAATATAATTACACAGAAAGTGCTTCTAGCCGTACGTGAAAAAAACTACGAAAAAAACCATTGATGATTGTATATAAACTATGAAACAAAACCCCTTAATTTTCACCTTAAAATGTAACTAAAGGTGGTTTAATGGGTTAACGGGTGGTTTAAGGAGTACTAGTCATAAGTAAGGTGTAAATTAATGGGTTATGTGCATACAAGATGTAATGAAGTGGTAAAATCCATTAATTTATTAGAAAATCCATTTAAAATTACACTATCATTGATGTTCCAATTGTCCAAATCTGACTTGTCAAAGTAATGGACCAATTACGGGGTTTAAATTTGTATTAAAGGGCCCCTTAATTCATATCAAGGGATTTCAGGCGTAGTTTAAGGCAAAATGTATGATATTTAAGGGTTCAAGTTTTTTGTGATACGAAAACAGAAAGGCCTTTTCAGAAATGCTTTCTTTGCTATGCATTCAAGTTGTGAATTATTAGGGCAGGTTGTAGTTTTACTTCTCTGTCCCATTTTTCAGATTTTGAGTACTCGTGTCAAAGTTTCTAAAGCTTTAAAATATTACTGATAAATAGCATTCATTACACGAGCAATATTAGCTGCTACGGTACTTGAAATTGATGCATTAACCCTTTAATGTTCGACTCAACGGTTTGGTAGAACACACAATGGTTTTGTTCACAGCAAGGACATTAAAGGGTTAATGTTTTGGCAGTTACAGGACTCTGAAACCCCATTACCTTTTCTAAAATCAGAAGAGTTGGTAATGTTTGGATGGTTTGCTTATACAAAAAAGAACTGTTGTACCATGATTCAGTGGTTAGATAAGGAGTGTGCATAGAGATGTCAGTGTACTAGCTAGCTAGCTCATGTCGTAAGTGGAACTGAAAATCAACTAAAGGTCTGGGCTATTTTGGTAACAACAAATAGTCTACTCAGCCTGTCAACTTGGGTTCTTTAACTACTTAGATTCAATCTTTTGCCTGAAAAACTTGCAGCACACAACACAATAAAGAGGGTTAATAAACAAAATAAAACAAAGAAAGCCGTCAGTGATATCAGCTACTCGTATGCAAAGTTTCCAAGTAAACCACAGAGAAGACAAATAACGTCTTCAAGATATTTTAAATATAATCATTATTATTGTTAATGTATTTTTGTATTTTTTTCTTCATCAAAAATTAAGGGTTAGGGTGGTTTTAAAAGGTGGATTTAAGAGGCAGGTTTTTTAAGATCTCGGATTTGTTTGATTAGGTAGGTCTTCTCATCGTTGAACTGCTCATCGTCTGTGCGGTCCTTCTGGAAGTTGCTAAGGAAGTCGATGAGTTTGGTCTGGTTCTTAAGAAGGATGTCAATGATGGGTTGTGTCTTGTTTGGGTTGGCCACAAAAACCTAAATTGAGGGTTGAGAAAAGTTTCAGAACTGTAAAAATGCATCATGGAGAACAGACAGAGTATAATGTCGGTTAGAATGGGGACTCTCGTCAGCTCTTTACATTTAAATTCTATCTTTAATGATATTCTATTGAAAACCCTATAATATATTAGAGGACATCAGTTTCACAGAGTATGTATAGGACAAGGTTGTTGAGGTACCTTGAAGACGTGAAAGGCCTCAAACTGGATGTTAGGACTCTTATCCTTGAGTAAATTCATCATCAGCTTTAGGTTCTCAGGCTTGCTGATGTACCTGGTCATCACTGTGAAGTTATGCCTGTCCAACAGGAGCTCACCCAACAACTAAACGCACACAAACGACAGTTAACTATGAAGCATGGGAATCAATACCATAATAGCTTTGAACAAACATAATGTTGAATATGGACTATGAAACACACCTTTAATGACTGTCTTTTTGTCACGTAGTTTTCAGAGTGAAGTAGCTTCTCATACTGTTCAAAGACCTGTAATGGCAGTGGAAATATGTGAGGCTGGCTGCATCTCAACTGTCAAACTGGCTTAAATAACTACAAAACTAAACAGAAACTGGAAGAATGTTGATCTCAAATTGATGAAAAAGTTCTTGCTGTTTCTGATAGATGTCAGAACACAGTGCATTGCAGTTTGTTGCATTTGGGGCTGTGTGGCAGTAGAGCAGTCAGGCTGCCCATGCTGACCCCTGTCCAGTGCCAAAAGTGCCTACAATGGGCACGTGAGTATCAGAACTGGCGATAAAAGTGGGAACTACACAATATTAGTCAGGTGGTTATGGCTGATGGGTGTAATTATGTGTTGTGGATAGTACATTTTGTACTATCAGCTCTTTGTTGGGGTCTTCCCGAAACATAAAACCAGTCAACAGACCAGGTGTGCGGATCGAACCTCGGAAATCCAGACAGATGTTTTAATGTGTTTTAAATCTGTTTTGGCTAATGAGAGGATGCGTCATCAATAAAACATGTTTTGTTTATCGCTACAAACATTTCTTACTGTCTTCACCTGGTAATGTGAAATGAGGATTGAGAATATGAGGGTTAAAATGAGGATTGAGAATATGAGGGTTAAATGAGGATTGAGAATATGAGGGTTAATTTAGAATTGAGAATATGAGAATTAATTTAGGATTGAGAATATGAGGGTTAATTTAGGATTGAGAATGATCGTTAATGAGGTTTGAGAATATGAGGGTTAATGAGGATTGAGAATATGAGGGTTAATTTAGGATTGAGAATATGAGGGTTAATTTAAGATTAAGAATATGAGGGTTAATTTAGGATTGAGAATATGAGGGTTAATTTAGGATTGAGAATATGAGAGTTAATGAGGATTGAGAATATAAGGGTTAATAAGGATTGAGAATATGAGGGTTAATTGAAGAAGGCTGAGGAAGGGTGATGCAACGATAGCCTGGTGAATGTTAAAGCCTCCAGCGGGAGCTGACTGTCCAACATGGCACTTATTAAATGAGTTAAATGATTCATGGCACTTACATTGTCATAGTTCTGTTCTAGATATTCAGCTACGAGCACCTTGTGTCTTGTGAGCAAATCCTAGAAATGGGAATAGAAATGAGATTGTACATCATCATACTGTATAAGGTATCATCTGGTGCAACAATCATATCTACAATTAGATAGATGTACACTATATGGCCAAACGTACATGGACATCCCTACTAATCACTGAGTTCACGTGTTTTAGCCACTCAGTTACTCACAGGTGCATAACATCCAGCACATATTCATGAAATTTACATAAACTAAACAGCGTTGTTCTAACTTTATTTTACCAGGCAAGTTGACCGAGCTTCTCATTTACAACAGCTTGGGGAAAAGAGGGGGGAGGAGAATGAATGAACCAATAGAAAGCTGGGGATGATTAGGTTACCAAGTTGGTATGAGGGCATTTAGCAATCACAGGTCCGACTTAATAAACATTGTAATTTCAGGCGTTGCTTTTATGTGTAGAAAACACTACATAGTATAGGTAATGATTATCTTATAATAATCAATTTTTCATATTTTTTTATATTTAAGATATAGGTTTATTTAGCTTTATAAGCATTTTTCTGAAAGAGGAATTAGCCTTCTCACCAGCAATATTCCACACCCCTATTCACTGCCATAAGAACATCAGCAGCCCCTTTTCCCATGAATTAAGGGTCAACCCATTGACAAAACTCAACCATGGGAACACAACCCTGACAGACCATAACACTGGGCCGGGCCACGCTGCTCCATGTTGCGATACAGATCTGGTCAGATCCTTTAGTGACCACAGGACACCTGTTTAATGTGCTATCCAAAACGCAGAGCAGATGTCCCCATCACTACCCTGGGGGATTGGGAATGATCTATAGATCATTGGAGCGCTAGAATAGTGCCCCCTACTGGCCCTCCAACAGCACTTCCAGCAGCATTAGACTCCCATCCAGAGACCGACCAGTCCCAACCAGCTTTGCTTTAGAAGCAATCCAGCAGTGTAATTTAGGGCGCTATGCTGTGGCCAACATTGGCAAAACAAATGGGTCAATAAAGAGCTCAGTGACTTTAAAACATGACTTAGGATGCCACCTTTTTCACAACTGGACTCTGGAGCAGTGGAAATGTGTTCTCTGGAGTGATGAATCACGTTTTACTACCTGTCTGGGCGAATCTGGGTGTGGCAGTGTGCTGTGTACTGTAATGTTTGGTGAAGGAGGGATAATTTTCTGGGGCTATTTTTCTGGGTTTGGGCTAGGCCCCTTTTTCTGCACACACACCAAAAACAGAGTCACTTGAGGTATGCAAACACATCTTGGGACAAGCCAGCTTCATTTTGGAAGAAGGTGCTGTGGAACAAGTAACATTTTCTGGAATGGTCATCCCAGTCCCCAGACCTGAATATCATTGAAAATATGTGGGGTGATTTGAAGCAGGCTGTCCATGCTTGGCAAACATCAAATCTAACTGAACTGGAGAAGTTTTGCAAAGAGGAATGGTCCAAAATCCCTTAATCCAGAATCCAGACACTCATTACAGGCTATAGGAAGCGTCTAGAGGATGTTATTTCTGCTAAAGGCTCAACTAAATATTGATGTGATATTTCTGTTGGGGTGCCCAAATTTATGCACCTGTCTTATTTCATTTTGATGCATATTGCACATTTTCTGTTCATCCAAAAAACCTAATTTCACTACTGAAATATGACTGTGTCCTTCAGTTTTTTGATAGATCAAAATGAAATTGCTGATCTAAACACCCAATTATTCATAAATGAAAGTCATAGAAATAGTCAGGGGTGCCTAGACTTTTGCATACGACTGATGTATAAATATATCGCAGAGTGAAAACAGAACTACATTCTCTTTTAGTGACCAGCTTACAAAACCTGTAGAACCTGTATTTTATTATGTAATGAAAAAAAAATGATAAAGCTATTTAGATGGGTTAATGATTTCCTACAATAGGATGCAGAGCATATTTTGCAAATTTGAACAAGAATTGCAATGAGGTCATCATGAGTTGTGGCTCCAGTGAGCTTTAAAAGGAACACACCAGACCCTCGAATACCCCAAAATCATTGTGCTCGTCATGTTTCCGACATGACAGACACCTAAAAACATCTTCTCAATGTGTTTTTTTAATTCCAAACTTGGCCACTGTAAGTTTCCACTATAAGTTTCCATCAGTAACACCAAAGGCATTTTTGACAACTGTATCTAGAGTCAGGAGAGATGTTCGGTTGACTTCCTGATCTTTTTTTGTCCTGCCCCTGAACAGAGTTGGACAATAAAACATCCATAGTGAGTTCAAGAATACTACGGATTGCATTTGTCTGTTAAATTCATAGCTAAATTATAAGAGTTTGTTTTGTACAATGGCTACTGCAAGTAACGAAATACCTGAAGGTCTGGACGATTTCAACTTTGATCAAGTGTTATTGAACAGTAATAAACAACCATAGCTAATGTACATGTTTGAGCTAGGCAGAAATACAGCAGAATACGTTGCTGGTTAGCATGATCTACCAAAAAAATTAGTGACAGAATATTGCTCAATCTGTACCATTTAGAGCTAGATGGGTAGTATAGCTCTCGGGCGACTTGGTGGGAAATAGTAACCTATGGTATCGTTAGTGATACAGTGAGTAGCTGAACAATGAGTCTTGGTGCAGAGGAAGCGGTTAGTCGACCTGGTTCTAGCTGATTAGCATCACATACCTTGTATTTATTTGTGTATATACAGTACTTGATGAACATGAAGTACTGTATATTAAAAAATAATAATTGACAGAATATTGCTCAGTCTGTATGAATTGGAGCTAGGTAGGTGATATAGCTGTCAAACAACTTGGTGAGAAATATTAATTGAAAGTATTGTTACAGTAGACGGGGAAATAGCTACCTAGCAGAAGGCCTTGGCTTGAGGCAAAATGTAGCTGATTAGCACAGCCTAGTGTGTGTATTTGTTCATGTATATACAGTGGGGCAAAAGTATTTAGTCAGCCACCAATTGTAAAAGTTCTCCCACTTAAAAAGATGAGAGAGGCCTCTAATTTTCATCATAGGTACACTTCAACCATGAGAGACAAAATGAGAAAAAAAATCCAGAAAATCACATTGTAGGACTTTTAATGAATTTATTGGTAAATTATGGTGGAAAATAAGTATTTGGTCAATAACAAAATTTCATCTCAATACTTTGTTATATACCCTTTGTTGGCAATGACAGAGGTCAAATGTTTTCTGTAAGCCTTCACAAGGTTTTTACACACTGTTGTCTCCTATAGAGCAGTGATGTTTTAGGACTGTTGCTGGGCAGAACGGACTTAACTCCCTCCAAAGATTTTCTATGGGAATAAGATCTGGTGTCTAACTAGGCCACTCCAGGTCCTTGAAATGCTTCTTACGAAGCCAGTCCTTTGTTGCCCGGGCAGTGTGTTTGGGATCATTGTCATGCTAAAAGACCCAGGCACATTTCATCTTCAATGTCCTTGCTGATGGAAGGAGGTTTTCACTCAAAATCTCACAATACATGGCCCCATTCATTCTTTCCTTTAAAACGGATCAGTTGTTCTGGTCCCTTTTGCAGAAAAACAGGCCCAAAGCATGATGTTTCCACCCCCATGCTTCACAGTAGGTATGGTGTTCATTGGATGCAACACAGCATTTTCTCCTCCAAACACAACGAGTTGAGTTTTTACCAGATAGTTCCATTTTGGTTTCATCTGACCATATGATATTCTCCCAATCCTCTTCTGGATCATCCAAATGCTCTCCAGCAAACCTCAGACAGGCCTGGACATGTACTGGCTTAAGCAGGGGGACAAATCTGGCACTGCAGAATTTGAGTCCCTGGCGGCGTACTGTGTTACTGATGGTAGCCTTTGTTACTTTGGTCCCAGCTCTCTGCAGCTCTCATTCACTAGGTCCCCCCATGTGGATCTGGGATTTTTGCTCACCATTCGTGATCACTTTGACCCCACGGGGTGAGATCTTGCATCGAGCCCCGGATCGAGGGAGATTCAGTGGTCTTGTGTCTTCCATTTTCTTATAATTGCTCCCACTGTTGATTTCTTCACACCAAGCTGCTTACCTAATGCAGATTCCGCCTTCCCAGCCTGGTGCAGGTCTACAGTGTTGTTTCTGGTGTCCTTTGACAGCTCTTTGGTCTTGGCCATAGTGGAGTTTGGAGTGTGACTGTTTGAGGTTGTGGACAGGTGTCCTTTATACTGATAACAAGTTCAAACAGCTGCCATTAATACAGGTAACGAGTGGAGGACAGAGGAGCCTCTTAAAGAAGAAGGTACAGGTCTGTGAGAGCCAGAAATCATGCTTGTTTGTAGGTGACCAAATACCTATTTTCCACCATCATTTACCAATAAATTCATAAAAATTCCTACAATGTGATTTTCTGGATTTTTTGTTCTCATTTAGTCTCTCATAGTTGAAGTGTACCTATGCTGAATATTACAGGCCTCTCTCATCTTTTTAAGTGGGAGAACTTGCACAATTGATTGCTACCTAAATACTTTTTTTCCCCACTGTACTTGGATGAATGAAACATAACATCTTAAATAATAGACAGAAATTTCTCATCCGATATGAATTGGAGCTATAGTAGGTAGTTAATATAGCTAACTAGCTAGTGTAAGACGAAGGCACTTGACCAGGGAGTAGCCTTCGAGATGAGGTCGGAGCTGTATTTGTCACAGGTGTTGATGGGGCGCTAACTAGCTAGCTGGCATGTATCTTTTGTGTTTGTGTGTGATCAATTTCAAAATGAAGTCAGTTATCTGTGATCCCATTGTAAATGTTACTAGTTACGGTGAATTGCTAGCAAGTAGGCCATGGTCTTACGCTACATTTGACGTCATTGAAAGTGACTCGCTAGGGGTGGTTAATAAGTTCACTTTGAATTGTGGACCTTGTGGTATTTCAAGTGCACACTGATACAGAAGTGGCCGAAATGTACTCTTCGTTGTTCTCGAATAAATTGGCATGCACAGCATTTTGTCATAATTCACCTATGCTAAAGTTTGTAAACACTAAATTAAGAAAGTGATTTACTTTGGAATTGGCATTTAATTGTTTGTCAATGGGCATAGACTGGTTCAGCTTTGACATCAACTGCAGTGTAGGGTATACCTATCCCATATATTGTAAATCTAATTTTTTTTAAGGTTTTTTAAATCTAAAAAAGTACTGTTTTATTGTAGCATTTGTAAGCTAGTCACTTGAAACCGAAAGTAGTTCCATTATTACGGCTTGATATTCTTCAAATAGAACCTTTAACATGGATTAGAAAAGGGCTTTTTAAGGCCCCGAAGATGCAGTCAAGTGTTGTGTAAACTGACCTTGAAGGTGGCAAAAGCATCTGAGGCAATATCGAAGGTCTCCATCTCTACATAGCTGAAGAAATCCTGGAAGTGTTGTGAGTGGAGGACCAGCTTGGCCAGGGGTTCATGTCTGATACACTCCCTCAGCATGATGCCACAGTTCAGTGCAGAGCCTGGAGTCTCATACCTGAGGACACAATGTGAGGAGTGGAGACATTTTATAAACCTGGAATGGTGTGAGGAGACATGTGAAGCAGAATACTGAAGGCAAACAGTGTTTTATTCGAAAAACACACAATGGGTTCAGACCCCTTTTAATTTTTAACTCTTTGTTTCATTGCAGCCATTTGATAAAATCAAATAAATTCATTTTATTTCTCATGAATGTACACTCAGCACCCCATCCTGACAGAAAATAACAGAAATGTAAAAATGTGTGCAAATTTATTAAAAAAGAAAAACAGAAATATTACATGGTCATAAGTATTCAGACCCTTTGCTGTGACACTCATATTTAACTCACATGCTGTCCATTTCTTCTGATCCTCCTTGAGATGGTTCTCCTCCTTCATTGGAGTCCTGCTGTGTTTAATTACACTGATTGGACTTGATTAGGAAAGGCACACACCTGTCTATATTAGACCTTACAGCTCACAGTCCATGTCAGAGCAAATGAGAATCATGAGGTCGAAGGAACTACCCGAGGAGCTCAGAGACAGAATTGTGGCAAGGCACAGATGTGACCAAGGTTACAAAATAATTTCTGCAGCACCCAAGGTTCTTAAGAGCACAGTGGCCTCCATAATCCTTAAATGGAAGAAGTGTGGGCAAACCATAACTCTTCCTAGACCTGGCCGTCCAGCCAAACAGAGCAATCGTGGGAGAAGAGCCTTGGTGAGAGAGGTAAAGAAGAACCAAAGGATCACTGTGGCTGAGCTCCAGAGATGCAGTAGGGAGATGGGAGAAAGTTCCACAAAGTCAACTATCACTGCAGCCCTCCACCATGTCGGCTTTATGGCAGAGTGGCCCGACGTAAGTCTCTCCTCAGTGCAAGACATGAATGCCCGCATAGAGTTTGCCAAAGAACACATGAAGGACTCCCAGTCTATGAGAAATAAGATTCTCTGGTCTGATGAGACCATGATTGAACTTTTTGGCATTAATTCTAAGTGGTATGTGTGGAGAAAACCAGGCACTGCTCATCACCTGCCCAATACAATCCCAACAGTGAAAGTTGGTGGCAGCATCATGTTATGGGGCTGTTTTTCAGCTGCAGGGACAGGACGACTGGTTTCAATTGAAGGAAAGATGAATGCAGCCAAGTACAGAGATTTCCCGGAAGAAAACCTCATCCAGAGTGCTGCTCAGACTGGGCAGAAGGTTCACCTTCCAACAAGACAATGACCCTAAGCACACAGCTAAAATAATGAAGGAGTGGCCTCGGAACAACTCTGTGACCATTCTTGACTGGCCCAGCCAGAGCCCTGACCTAAACCAATTGAGTATCTTTGGAGAGACCTGAAAATGGCTGTCCACCAACGTTCAACATCCAACCTGACTGAAATGGAGAGGATCTGCAAGGAAGAATGGCAGAGGATCCCCAAATCCAGGTGTGAAAGACTTGTTGCATCATTCCCAAGAAGACTCATGGCTGTACTAGCTCAAAAGTGTGCTTCTACTCAATACTGAGCAAAGGGTCTAAATACTTATGACCATGTTATATTTCAGTTTTTCTTTAATAATTTTGCAAATATTTCTACATTTCAGTTTTTTTCTGTCAAGATGGGGTGCCGAGTGTACATTAATTAGAAATAAAATGAACTTTTTTGATTCTATCAAATGGCTGACACAGAGTGAAAAATTTAATATTTTGTATATACAGTGCTTGCAAAAGTATTCGGCCCCCTCGAACATTTCGACCTTTTGCCACATTTCAGGCTTCAAACAGGAAGATATAAAACTGTAATTTTTTGTGAAGAAGCAACAACATGTGGGACACAATCATGAAGTGGAACGAAATTTATTGGATATTTAAAACTTTTTTAACAAATAAAAACGGACAAATTGGGCGAGCAAAATTATTCAGCCCCTTTACTTTCAGTGCAGCAAACTCTCTCCAGAAGTTCAGTGAGGATCTCTGAATGATCCAATGTTGACCTAAATGACTAATGATGATAAATAGAATCCACCTGTGTGTAATCAAGTCTCCGTATAAATGCACCTGCTCTGTGATAGTCTCAGAGGTCC
>JACXGM010027349.1:0-14520 GCA_016801145.1 Umbra pygmaea | reverse complement strand
AGTTTAATTGAATGTGACATGATTCCTGATAACCGCAGAGAGATACCATCTCCTGAGGTGGCACGTTGTCACCCACACCTACACCGAGTTGCTGACAGGATTCCTCCTGTGGATCCAGGCACTCCCATCCTTATACTCTTGGGAAGAGACATACTGCGGGTGCACAAGGTAAGAGAGCAAATTAACGGACCCCAGAGTGTCCCTTATGCCCAAAGGCTAGACCTGGGATGGGTTATCGTTGGTGACGTCTGCCTAGGAGCAACTCACAAGCCATCAACTGTTAATGTCCTGAAAACACATGTGCTCAGTAATGGCCGTACATCCTTTTTTAGCCCATGCCCAAACAACATATTAGTGAAGGAGACTCTCAGCCACATGTCATCACATTTCGGCTGTTCTCCAGCCTCATGTACTCAGGAAGAGTGCCTTAGTGGTAGTACAGACATGCTGGGATCTACTGTTTTTGGAAGAACCAGGGAAGATGATAAACCAGCAGTTTCAGTGGATGATCAGGTGTTTCTTGACATAATGGACAGAGAAGTCTATCAAAACAAAGCAAACAGCTGGGTTGCACCATTGCCATTCCGCTCCACCAGACCATGCCTTCCAAGTAATAGATAGCAAGCAATGAAGCGTCTTTATTCGCTCAGGAAAACACTGGACAGAAAACCTGACATGAGGAAGCAGTACATTGATTTCATGCAGAAAATGTTGGAAAACGAGCATACAGAGCCTGCTCCTCCACTGAAAAAAACATAAAGAACACTGGTACTTACCGTCATTTGGCGTATACCACCCTCAGAAACCTGACCAGCTGAGAGTGGTATTTGATTCAAGTGCTGAAATGGAGTGTCCTTAAACAAAGTGCTGCTTAGTGGCCCCGATTTGAACAATAGCCTCTTGGGGGTGCTTCTACGTTTCAGGAAAGAGTCTATTGCATTCACTGCTGATGTGCAGCAAATGTTTTATTGCTTTGTTGTACAGAAAGACCACAGAGACTACCTCAGGTTCCTTTGGTATGAAGACAATGATCTTAGCAAGAGGCTGCGGGATTACAGAATGAAAGTCCATGTGTTTGGAAATAGCCCCTCCCCAGCTGTGGCTATTTGTTGCATGAGGCGCGCAGCAGCAGATGGTGAGAAAGAGTATGGCGCTGATGCCAAGCAATTCATCGTAAGACATTTTTATGTTGATGATGGACTTGCATCTGCACCAACCCCTGAAGAAGCAATCGATATTTTATCAAGATCACAGAAGATGCTAGCTGATTCCAACCTGAAATTGCACAAAATAGCATCCAACAGTCACAAGGTTATGGAAGCTTTTCCGGCTGATGGGCGGGCCAAGGATCTGAAGGACTTGGACCTTAGATCAGATGATCTCCCCTTACAGCGCAGCTTGGGTTCCTGTGGAACCTGGAAACAGACAGTTTCACATTCAAAGTGTCTCAAGAGGATAAACCATACACTAAGAGAGGTGTTTTGACCACAGTCAACAGTTTGTATGACCCTTTAGGATTTGTGGCTCCTATAACAATACAGGGAAAAGCTCTCCTTCGTGAACTCTCAGCTGAGCAGAATGACTGGGATGAACCACTTCCTTTAGAAAAGAAAGATGAATGGAGTAGGTGGAAAGAGTCATTGATAGATCTCCAACGTCTCCAGATAGAAAGGTGCTATGTTCCGTTCCCACAGTCCTCTGCCCAAAGAAAAGAGCTGTGCATCTTTTCAGATGCCTCCATAATGGCAATTGGAGCTGTTGCCTACTTAAAGTCTATTGACAGTGAAGGTCAGCGGTATGCTGGATTCATTATGGGCAAGTCCAAACTAGCCCCACGACCTGCACATACTATCCCACGACTAGAGTTGTGTGCAGATGTTCTAGCTGTGGAGCTTTATGAGTTTGTCAGAGATGAGATAGACATTAACGTGGATGCTGTGAAATCCTTCACAGACAGTAAGATTGTCCTTGGATACATTTACAACAGTACGAAGAGATTTTACACATATGTTGCAAACAGAGTGACTCGTGTCCATAGGTCTTCACATCCTGAACAGTGGCATTACATCTCTACAGAGCACAATCCTGCAGACCATGCCACCAGACCTATTCATGCTTCTCAACTTCAACACACAAATTGGCTCTCGGGACCATCATTCTTAACACAATCCAACCCAGAGCCAGCACAGACTGATGTCTTCGCCCTAGTGGAGCCTGAAGTCGATGTGGAGATACGGTCTGATATAACGACTTTGATCACAACAACTTCACAAACACAGTTAAAGTCGCATCGCTTTGAAAGATTCTCTCATTGGATGACTCTGTGCCGCATCATAGCTTTGCTCATCCGTGTGGTAAGATCATTCAAGATGACTTAAGATACAAAAAACTGTCATGGATGGAAGTGTTACACTGAGGCAAGCACCGTAAGTGAGATCCTTCGAGCAAAGGTTGTAATTATTCTCACTGTGCAGTCTGAAATCTTCAGGGAATAATTCAAATGCCTGGAAACTAAGCAGACATTACCAAAGCAGAGTCCACTAAAAAAGCTTAACCCCATCATTGATGAAGATGGATTGCTTAGGGTCGGAGGTCGCCTTGCACCTGCCAACATGACAAAAGAAGAAAAGCACCCACTTATTATTCCCCGTACTCATCACATTGCTACTCTCTTAGTGAGATATTACCATGAGAAAGTGGCACACCAGGGTCGTCACATCACAGAGGGGGCAATCAGAGCTGCGGGAATATGGATCATTGGGAGCAAATGCCTGGTCTCATCTGTTATCTTCAAATGTGTCATCAGTCGTAAGCTCAGAGGAACACTACAGGTTCAGAAAATGGCGGACTTCCAGCTGATAGACTCTCAACAATGCCGCCCTTTACCAACGTTGGACTTGATGTCTTTGGTCCATGGACAGTGATGACACGTCACACAAGGGGAGGCAGTGCAGACAATAAAAGGTGGGCGGTACTTTTCACATGCATGACAACAAGAGCTGTGCACATTGAGCTTGTGGAATCCATGTCAACGTCCAGCTTCATAAAGGTATTGAGAAGATTTTTCTCAGTACGTGGACCTGCCAAGCTTCTTCAGTCTGACAGAGGTACCAATTTTATTGGTGCCTGTAAAGAATTGAAAATTGACCATAGCGATGCTACATTAAGCAGCTACCTTCAGGAGAAAAGTTGCACATGGCAGTTTAATCCCCCACATTCCTCACACATGGGTGGATCATGGGAAAGACTCATTGGAATACCCAGGCGGATCCTGGATGCCATGCTTCTTCAGTCTGTACATACCCGGCTCACACATGAAGTACTGAGTACCTTGATGGCCGAGGTGATGGCAATAATAAATGCCAGACCGTTAGTGCCAGTGTCTTCCGACCCAGACATGCCAACTGTTTTCACACCAGCAATACTCTTAACTCAGAAGACCAGTGCTCTATCAGCCCCGTCTGGTGACTTTGACCCAGCAAGGCTCCATACAAAACAATGGAAACAGGTTCAGTGTCTTGCAGACGCTTTCTGGAAGAGATGGAGAAGGGAGTACCTTGCCACTCTACAGAGTGGACAGAAATGGACAGATGAAAGGCCCAACGTCAAAGTTGGAGATGTTTTGCTCAGAGAAAAACAAGCACACAGGAATGACTGGCCGGTTGGACGTGTCATTAAAATATTCCTCAGCAGTGACAACAAGGTTCACAAGGCAGAAGTAAAAATAGTTTAAGGCGGAACTGTAAAAGTGTTTCTAAAGGCCAATTTCTGTGATGGTTGTGCTTTTATCTGAGGGACAGTAACTAGATGTTCTCTGAATCGTCCTTGTGTTAAATTTTGTATAATGTTTTGGTGGCACAACCTTATTGTGCCAGGCGGGGAGTGTTCTGACCTTTCTGAAGTAAATTAAGAAAAGTTTGGTTTTTCAGCCTAATTATGTTTGCAACAGTGCCCCCTTATGGCCAAACAGCAGTAATAGCCTTAGTTTAAGTTTCATTGTTAGTTGTAAATTTCCATCAGAAGTTAATTGAGTGAGCTACAGAGCAGAGTGCCAGTGCTGTTTTTCTCCTGCCACATTTCTTCTTACTACATTGTTGCCTTGGACACTATTTGTCCGTAAGTACTGTATATATTACTAAAAACAAATGTTAAAAGGAATTGTACTTGACATGTCTTTTGTTTATAGGAGTTTCTAATGTTAAATCACTAAATTGATAGTTAGCATGGCTATCAGTTTAAATTGATAGTTAGCATTGCTATCAGTTATGACTCAGCGTTTGTTGTTGCTACAAGTTGTATGTTTGTACTGTACTTTGGGTATCTGTATTGGTGTCATCTTATTACTGTTTGTCTTTTGCCTTTTGTTACAGTTTTACAGTATAAAAAGTAAAGTTTCTTCGTCAAACCCAAGAAAAGTTATGCCTTTTGTTTCTTCAGGAGAACTTTAAACTGTTATCTAACTGTCAAGTTTTGAAGAAGCAACTCATTGCAAGGACAGTATAACTAGCAACAGTTTGTTTGTGTTGTCATAGCAACTGGTAGCAATGGCCCAATGGACATGCGCACTAGAAACAGTTTGTTTGTGTTGTCATAGCAACCGGTAGCAACACTGCTTGTTCATCATGCCTTGTTTAATAACTCTGGATTTGGCTACTAGTGAATGTTAAAAAAAATTAAAACCTGACAAATCTAAAACAAGGACCCTTTAAGTGTTTGGCCTGGTAATTATACCCCAAACAAATGATCCACTGAAATATAGAAGTTTCTTTCACCATGAAAGTCTATGGGAAAAAGTATTTTTGGGCCGCAGGGGGTGCAGTTCCACCGGGGACGCTAAGACCATGGTTCCATCAAGACATGGCTGTGTTCCGGGGAGCTTGGTACTATTCCATTGCAAAGATCCATCCAAATTCCACATTAAACCGATTTGTGTGTTGTCACCGTGACAACTAACAACAATCGCCATTTTGTTGTGTACTAATCGAATGACCACGCCCAAGCAGTTCAATGGCCTTTCTAGCCATTCTATTTCTATGGTTCTATCTTCCGGGACTCATTGTGACAGCCAGCAACACAAAAACAAGGACACACTACCTTTCTCCCATTTAAGTCATTATAGGCTGAGATTGCATATGCAAATTGCTCTTTAAAACAATTTTCAAAGCGGCATTGCTGCATTGCTGTTATTATCTTTGTGTGTGCCTGTATTGCTGCACCTATGTTTGCTGCTAGAGTACAGTGCCGAGTCTATGCTACACTGTTGCTAAAATACTGGTTATTACTGGTAAAAACTGGTTATATCTCCTGATTGAGGAGTAGCTTTTGTTTTGTAGTATATGTACAATTTTTTCCAACTGCTGAAACAGTCGGATTTTGTAAAACTCTACAAATACCAAAATTGCAAAATGATAAATGCCTCAAATCAAGATGAAAGTACATTCAAAATACCATAAATACATTTCAAAATCAAGTATTTGCATCAAATATAAATACATTTCTGGATATACATGCACACACTGTAATTCTAAATCTAAAGCTCTTCTGGCATTCATAAGCTGAAGTTCCACACAATGTTCTTTTTTTTAAAATAAATTTATTTATAAAGATTGAGAGAAAAAAAACAACAGTAAAGATACTGTGTCTGCAAAATATCAATACATTTTCACAATTTTAACCCCCCCCAACATGAACCCCAGTCCCCATACCACCCTCCCCTGCTAACCATCCCGACCCATGCACCCACCACCTTAATTTTCTCAAGTTTTAAAAATGACATGACATCACAGAGCCACTGAGAGGCTAAGGGTGGCTGAGAGGACTTCCACTGCAGCAAAATCCTGCGTCATGCCAATAGTGTAGTAAAAGCAATGATATCAGCATTTTTATAATTCAGCAAGAGAGAGTCCCCTGGGACTCCAAACACTGCTATCAGGGGGCATGGCGTTAGATTGATTTTGAGTGCTTCTGAAAGGGTATAGAATACAAAGGTCCAGTAATAGCTCAATTTCAAGCAGGTAAAAAACATATGGTAGAGGTTGCATGGGGAGGAACGACACTTGTCACATTTCGGCCGCTTGTACCCTGGATCTCGTTCTTTTGGTCATGACCCAGCCTTCATGAGCATCGGTGAGGGTAGGAACAAAAACTGCCTGGTAGATCGAGAGCTTTGCCTTCTGGCTCAGCTCTCTTTTCGTCACAACGGTGCGATACAATGAATGTAGTACCGCCCCCGCTGCGCCAATTCTCCGACCAATCTCCCGCTCCATTGTTTCCTCACTCGCGAACAAGACCCCAAGGTATTTTAACTCCTTCACTTGGGGTAAGGACTCATTCCCTACCTAGGCACTCCATCGATTTCCTTCTGAGAACCATGGCCTCAGATTTAGAGGTGCTGATCCTCATCCCAGCGGCTTCACACTCGGCTGCGAACCTATCCAGTGAGTGCTGAAGGTCACAGGCCGATGATGCCATCAGGACCACATCATCTGCAAAAAGCAGCGATGAGATCCTCAGTCCACCGAACTGCAACCCATCCCCACTACGCCTCGATATCCTGTCCATAAATACTACAAACAGGATTGGTGACAAAGCACAGCCCTGGCGGAGACCAACCCCCACATGAAACGAGTCCGACTTACTGCCGAGAACCCGGACACAGCTCTCGCTTTGGTCATACAGAGATTGGATCCAAGAATACATTTGTGAAATTACTGATTTCTGTTGAGGTAAAAAATTCAATTACTCATTCCAGGGCTGGATGGGGGGTAATAAAGGGAAGCCAGCAAACTTGGAGGAGACGAAATGTCTCATCTGCAGATATCGGAAAGAAATTAGATGAGGGCAAGGCGTGTTTGATTGCCAGGTTAGGAAAACTCGAAAAAACTCAATTTACATAAAGATCCTTGAAAGTTTTAATGCCATTTTTATCCCAGAGAGTAAAAGCACTGTCGACCATAGATGGCGTAAATTATTATTAATAGGGCCCAAAATGGATGTAGTGGAGATCTTAAAGTGGCACCGAAACTGGTACCAAATTTTGAGCGTGGATAGTACTACAGGGTTGTCTGAGTAACCTGAGGGAGATGTAGGAAAGCTGAGCATAATAAAGCAGGGAGAGAGGAGGAGAAGCAGGAGAGACCTTCTAGCAGACACCATGATGTATCAGGGGAGTGCAACCAGAATAGCGGTTCGCCTTGTCACCTTGTTCATAATATTTAGCCCGCGAATACAAGAGTTACCGTTCCGCATCCTTGGTGGATAGGAGGTTGGATTCAGCCTGTAGATTCAACCTTTGTTTATATAGCTCTGGAGATGGCGTCTGAGCATAGTTACGGTCAAGGTCAAAAATATTGTTTGAAGGTTCCTCCAATCTGAGCCTATGAGCTCGATTTAAGTGAGAGGAATAAGATGATAACACCTCTTAAATAAGCATTGAGCATCTCCCATAAAAGCGAAGGGGGGGTTGAGTTGGTCTGATTGGAGTATAAAAAATTGTCAATCGCAGAGGTAATACAGTCACAGAAACTAGAGTCAGAAAGTAGAAGAGGATTAAACCTCCAGCGGGGAGAACGGGATTTTCCTAATAGAGCTAACTCAATTGCAAGAGGACCATGATCAGAAACCACAATGGGTAAATATTCAGAGGAGGTCACGTTCGGGAGCAAGAAATGATCCACAAAGAAATAGTCGATCCGAGAGAAGGAGTGATGAACATGGGAAAAGAAAGAGTACTCACGTGCCTGTGGATTATGGAACCTCCAGGGGTCAGTACAACCACTCTTGATGATGAAATCTAATATGGACCTTGACATTTTAGAAAGAGGCATGGGTCTGGTGTTAGAGCGATCCAGGTTCTGGTCCATAACACAGTTCAGGTCTCCTGCGAATATCAATCGATGTGTGTGTGACAGAGAAATCCTCCCCAGCAACCTGTTAGCAACATCAGGATCATCAAAATTGGGAGCGTAAACATTGACCAATATTACAGGGGTGTTCCAAATGGAACCAGTTAAAATTAAGTACCGCCCATTGATATCCGATACCACACTGGAAGCAGAAAAATGTATTCTCTTATTAATCAATATTGCCACACCTCTAGCTTTAGAATTAAAATTGGAGTGGAAAATCTGGTTAAATCTCGGATTTTGTAGCCTTGAGTGGTCTTTAATTCATAGATATGTCTCTTGCAGGAATGCTATATCAGTCTTAAGTTTTTTTAATTGTGAGAAAACGCAGGATCTCTTATTTGGATTGTTACAGCCTTTAATATTCCAAGTTATTAGTTTGACAGTGGAAGGGCTCCCAGCTCTGCTGCGGTCAACTATTAACATGCTTGCCATTAGAAACAATATATAAGTAGCTCCCAGAAACCAGTAAACAAAACAAAAAAAAACAAGCATAGACAAATCGCCAAACCCACCCCCCCAAAACCCAAAATCTCTGCTCACTAAATGACAGAGACAGCAGGTAGTCTTAAACATAGACCCGGTTAGCATGAAACAAGGTGTTCCTATCTGTCACCAGTGTGGCAATATGCTCCGCCCCCCCCCCAAAAAAAATCATTATAATAATATCACTCCAAAAAGGATGCAGTAATTACAAAACCAACCAAGCTGGGTCCACTACTACATCTGGAAACAACAATAAGGTCACTCTGTTATACAACCAAGATGCATTGTCAAATAACTAACATAATCCCAAAAAAAAATTAAACAGTTACCTCAGCACTTCCCAGAGTGAAGGAAAAAAAAAACAGGAACCAACCAGTAAGAATGCCCAAACATTTTAATTGATTAATATTAATTCATCCCGGCTGCAAAATTAACATAAAGTTGCCCACCAATCATGGATGGAAAACTAAGTTAGAATGACTGTTTAAGGATTGTAAGACAGAGCGTGAAATAGATCCCAAGGCTAGGAGAGCAGCCCCTCATAAACG
Organism: Umbra pygmaea; assembly: GCA_016801145.1. Classification (NCBI taxonomy): domain Eukaryota; kingdom Metazoa; phylum Chordata; class Actinopteri; order Esociformes; family Umbridae; genus Umbra; species Umbra pygmaea. The sequence continues at coordinate 5,582 of JACXGM010027349.1, read as the reverse complement.
ATAAAAAAATAATAATAATAGTCAAGTAGAAGCAAAGGCTATCTTGGAATGGGCAAAATAATAATACAGCTTACAGCATGGATATAACATGTTCATGGTTTACCAAAGTGCTTGCCGAACCAATATTCAGCTTCCTCCGGTGAGTCAAAGTGAAGCTTTTTACCATTATGTTCCACAAAAAGGCGAGCTGGGAAATGAAGGGAGAACTTAACGTTCTTCGAATGAAGACTTCGTTTGATGTTAAAAAACTTAGCTCTCTTTAACGAAACCGCCGCACTATAATCAGGAAAAATTTAAACCTCAGAACCACGGAAAAACGATTGATCTGAGTTCGTTTTTCTTAGGGCTCTTTCTTTGTCCTGAAAGTTGTGGAATCGAACAATGAGGCCTCGGGGCTTCCTGACAGTCCTGTCCCCTGCAAGCAAAGGACCCAAACGTTGTGAACGGTCAAGCTGGAAGGCAGATGGAAGGACCTCAGCGAGAAGGCTAGCTAAGAAACCGGTTGGGTCTCCAGCCTACAATGACTCTGGGACACCGACCAGTTGTATATTGCTACGTCTTGAACGGGACTCAAGATCCTCAGCCCTGTCCCACAGCTTACGGTTCTCGGTCTTCAGACGTGAAATCCTAGCCTCCAAAACGATTATCGTCTCACCTTGGGCGGAAGAGCGGAGCTCCAGCTCAGTAGTACGTTGTGCCTGCAGTTCCGTGGAGGACTTCACTTGGTCAAGGGCTTTCGAAAGTGGGGCAATGGCGGCCTCGATGAATGACTTCAACTGTCCGAACAGGTCAGTTGAATTACCAGCCGAAAGCGCTGCTCCGAAGGACCTAAGATCCGCTTGGGTAACTGGGGGAGAACTGGGCTCATCATCCTCGCTATGCGAATCTACCACGGAGGGAGAGACGTTTGCCACAGCCTTTTTTTTAGCCCTTGGATTCGGCATTACAAACGCTGGTAATTGCAATTGATAAAAGTTATGATGTTTGTAGATTGTTTCCCTGTGTTGTTTGGTATATTTTTTTTAAATAAGTAAGGTTAGCGAGGTTTACTCTGATTTGGAGCTAGCATAAATTAGTTAGACGGTGGCGGTGCGAACTTCCACACGGGCAGCCTCGTTGTTTACATTCCAAAACCGGAAATGTTGTCAACTCTAACCCCTCCACACAATGTTCTAGTGAAAGTAAATCGGTTGAGGGGTTGAAACAAAGTAAACACCAATGCGATGGTGAAACAGAATATTTTTCCAAAACATTACTCTAATTACCATAATACAGAATACAAAGACAAAACTATATGTAATTTGGGAATTTGTACAGAAACCATAAACGTGTGTAAAACAAAAGTAGAAGTTTTATAGGAAAGAAATTGTGTGTAGTGGTTTGGTGTCAAAACACCAGTGCTAAGGTGCATCCCTCTTCCAGGCTGGGTCTGGCCACATTTCTTAGTCTACATCACACGCAATATTCTCTGTTGCTAAACAGCAAGGAAATAATCTCCTAGAGTGGTATATCCAACCTTGGACAGAGGCAGCATCTATTGCCTCCATTGCCGAAATAAGTGTCATACGGGCATGGGGCCGATGATCATACACTTTCCAGCGCCACGTAGAGAAGAATTCCTCATTAAGATTCAGAAAAGTTGAATATGAGGGGAGGTACACAACTGTGAACCATGGATGGGTGGCAAACCAGTATGGGACCAGAACAGCTTGGTTGTCCCAATTTACCACAAGTCTGGTATACTCTGGATCTAGATTATGATTTGGAAAAAGCAGATATGAGTTGCGTCCAGAAAAGTAAGCATATGGGCAGTGTTATAAGGACCAAGTGTAGCATTGTGGTGGAGGATACCGTTGTGCGTGATGGCAGCACACATGGTCACATTTCCCCCAAGCTGTCCAGAGACATTCCTCCCCCTGTGCCTGCATCTGTTGAAGTTGAAGCCAACCTCATCCACATAAATATATTCATGGAGAGTTACATGAGCATCAATCTCCAAAATTCTCTGTGACAGACAAGAGAATAACCAGATCAGTAAACATGGAACAGTGCAATCAGGGATGGACTGGGAAAAAATTCGGCCCGGGACTTTGGATGGAGCGGCCGGCGGTGGGGGGGGCGTGCGCGCGTGCGCTGTATCTGTCGCTCCCCGCAGTCGTCAATCATTCACTCTGGGTTTCTCCTCATTTGAATATAGAGGAACTCTCTCTCGGTTTGACGGCCAGGCCAGAGCGCAGTTTTGCGGATGCAACAGCCTGTCCATTTCAGCCTACTGTCACTTGTTTTAATACGTTCGACCGGCCGTCAAAGTAAAATGTGACGGCCCTTTTGGCCCGGAATGGACCGGCCGTTCGGGAAAACTCCTGATCCTCCCGATGGCCAGTCCGCCCCTGAGTGCAATTATTTGGATCTTCAAGTTGAAGTACTGGAAGTGGTGTTGCATAATTACATCCACATAGTAACAGATCTTTGAGTCTTTTAGAGTTTCTCTCAAATGGCACCTTGTACACTTGTTTCATTGTCACTGTGCCGCTGAAGGACGTGTTGCAATGTCGACAGGCTAACTGCTGCATCATTCATTATGTGATCTCTTATCTCTACAATCTTGATGACATTGTTGGCCAAAACCATGTTCACAAGTGCAATCTCTTGTTCCTGTGTAAACATCCGCCCCCATCATCCACCATGCCGTTGCCTTTCCACTCTGTAGAAGATTAAAAAACAGAGCGTCCAGTATAGTACAGATGTTTGACAGGTTGTTGTAATACAGTACTGTTGGGATCTACTTCTATAATGTAGTGCAGTAAACGGGTGGTTTAGAGCTTCAAATGTTTATGTAATGCAGTTCTATACAGTAATGCTGAAGTTTCCATACATAGTTTCATACCTGTTCTCATTTCCAGTGCTTGAAGTGGGAAATTTTTTTTTTTTACTTCCTGTCTGTAACGTGTTTAGTAAAAAAGGTGTCTACAACATGAACGATTTGAGGCGTCAAAGCTCCGGCTGTCTTTAACCCACAGGGATGATCCACCACTCATTATTTTCGTCTGATCTTCCTCTTTCTGACGGTACCAAGCATGTTCGCGCTTGACATAGACCGCCGGGAGACTGTGATACGTTTTAATTAACGTTAGTTTAAAGCTCATGAAACGTACCCGATGATTCTGATTGGACTTGGACCTCTGTTGATGTGTCTGGCTCTGGCACACGCGTTCTTTTAGTACCTTTCTAAAGCCAGGCTAGCATAATGACTTAAAAATACATTTATTTTTAGTTTCTAGGTTTTCAGCAGTGAAAAATAAGTTACGGTCAGGCGACAGCATTTTCTAACTAGCGTCCGTGGAGAAGCAAAGTTCTGATAGGGTGGGCTGACTGCTTGCCTTTACGTGATTCGTCAAGAGATCTAAAGTAAGTCACGTAGTGCCATCTTGGTAGTGTAGTTTATGTAACGTTCGGATCATTATCAATCTCTCTGACACTGACGCTTTCTCTGTCAGTGGTTGTGCAGGTACCCTTAAGTGTAAAACGTAGAGGTGCCGGTACTGCGTACCGGTGAGTACCGCCCCACTTCGAGCACTGCTCATTTCTAAAGGTTTGAATTATGGATGCCACTGTAAATCAACTCCATTTGGGCTCAACTCTCAGTCCAGCCTCCATCATGGTTAACCCGTGGTTGATAACATGATCAATTAGCATGGACCTAATCTCAGAGACAACTGTCCGTCCACCTCTTCTTCACCCTCGTCCTCCAACTCCTCTTCCTTCTCCTCGTTCTTCTCCCTTCAATGGGCCCTATCTTGCACAGGTCACAATTTACTGTTTACACTGACGCATGTATAATTCCAATTTTGCACCCGATGTACAGTGGACCTTGCCCTCCACAGACGCTCCCGACAAATTAAATTCGGGAATGACCTTGCGCTCCCAGGGGTGGTTCAGCGAAGAGAGGAGGCGTGTTCTGGCGCAAACGTTCCCTGGTGCTATTTTGCAGTTTCAGAAAACAATTCCGCCACAGACCAGGTTAAACCTAGTCTAAAGTCAGTGGCGCGTTATTCAGATGCTATTTTAAGGGTGCATGTTTGGCCATAATGTAGCATGTGCACAACGCACATACACTTTGGTTCTCTAATCTACACAGACAGAGCAGTTCCCTTTTTTGACCATAAATAATTACAAGGAAAAATATTACCACATGAGGGAAATCATTGTGGTGTCCGAAGATATTAAAAAATAGGCATAAATCTAATGTACACACATTTACAGGCTGAATTATTCAGGCTGAATTACAGTATTCGCACAGATAAATCAACCGCAAGGGAACCTATTCTATCAACATACAAGTATTTAGCTATGCTAATATTAAAATTACTAATGTCTTTGCAAATTACCCTGGCTCAGCGAGTGTCATGTATCGTTTCAATTACAGAGGAAATCAAGGGGAAAAGTATACTGAATGGTAATGTTACTAATGGCACAATAATCTATGCATGGGCACAGACCCCAGTCTTTCTTCTTTACTTAAAAGAAACTGGAAGATGCAGGTAAAGATGAGGGGCATATATAACCCTGTCATAGCTTCTGTACCAGCATATGCCAAGGATACATGAGCTGAACTGTAACTTAGAATCTCCCATGGCAAGAGGTTTTTTGGTCATTCATGCAGATCAATGAGCAAGACTTACAGCTGGCGATGCAAAGTAAAATCAAACACAATTTGCTCACAGTTCAGCTCACGTAGCACGGCGTTTGTGGTTTAAATGGTCAAGCATGTTTTCCCAAGATGGCACCTGCCTGTATACGTGAACAGTACTGTCTTTTAAACTTTAGCCGCTTTCCAACCAAGTAGTTACAGGAACGTAGTTATAGGAACAGTCCACTTCTAAACAGTTCTACTAACTACTCTCCCCCAAAACCGGTTTCGCTCTTTGCATTCGCACTTGTCAAGTGGCCATAGGAACTGGTAGGAGGGATAAGGGCGTGATGCAAGCACCACAACAAGCTTTTATAGCGTCGTCACTAGACTTTAGTGTAGTGCTACATACAACATTTCACAGTTTAATGTTTGTAACACTGGGTGTATAATTGGAGATAAGTGTGTAAATCTTCTTATGTATCCAGATGATCTGGGCCCGGTTCCCCAAAACGTTCTTATTGCTAAGTAGTTCTTAACCTAATAGGAAACCTATTAGGTTAAGAACTACTTAGGTTAAGAACTACTTAGCGATAAGAACGTTTTGGGGAACTGGGCCCTGGTTGTTTTCAGCCCAAGTAGTGCTGGGTTCCTACCGCGGCTTGCTGTTCTTTCAGATTACGAGGCTGAAAATTTTACAATTTTATAAAAATAATGTTGTGATGATAATGTCCTAATAATGGAGTTCGAACTGCGGCGTTTAAAAACTAGACTGGATTCATAGAAATTGAGTAGCTACTTAACACAGAAACACAAAAGACGAAGGCTCCAGCATGATATGTAGCATTATACGCAACAGACAAACGAAGCGACCGGTGTAATTTATAAGTTGGACCAATCAACGTGGACCTAGGAAAGGGGAAAATGGAAAGACCCTGCTCTGGAGTAGGAG
>JACXGM010027348.1:0-14520 GCA_016801145.1 Umbra pygmaea | reverse complement strand
GATCCATGATAGATACATACGGGGCCATTGTTTGCGCTTTTAGAGGCGCGCTAATGGAGGGCGGAGTATGCGCTGATTGCGTAATGGGTATCGGGTTTGATAAATACCACGCTAAATGTGGAAGCATAGCGTGCGCAATTACCGAACTCGCATAAACAGACGCAGTGCAAACTGCGCTGGTGTTAGTAAATCAGGCCCCTAGTTTCTTGGAATCGGAACCTGCAAAATGGTAACCCTTTGAGATTAATATAATTCTCCTTTGTAGAATGGGCACATATTTGAAAGGAAATTATAGCAAATATTGGAATAAAGGACAAGGTTAAAAATCCCTTTAACTTACAGTTAAAATGTCTGTGAATGTGCAAGACAATGGAATTACAAATCAAGAGGAAGCCTTCTGCCACAGCAAAATTATATTTGAATCATGGATTTATATTATATCCCTGACATCTCTGAGGAGACAGTGAAATTGCAGGTCTGTGGACATACTGTGCATTGTTGCTACTGTATATTGTGCCTGAGCAGAACTAGTAATGAGGGACCTCCTCATTCATAATTTAAACCACAGAGTTTGTACTCTTTTAGAGACAGATATGCCAGAGATGGTGAAAGTACTACATCCTTGTTATTGATAGCTAGCATCATTTGAAAAGAAAAATGGCTTGTTACGACATTAGCTCATCAAGCAACAAAGAATGGGCTGGATGTAATTGCTTCATGTCTTGGCAGAGAGGATCTCCCTGATTTACAGAGCTGGGCAGCCAGTCTTATAACAATTTCGATAACGTGTAAATCTGGACACATTTTTTATCTTCATATTTTTTATATATTCCCCTTTAACTACATTAGTACTCATGTGACAGAAGCAGATATGTGGCCTTATGAATGAAAGAAAGTTTTATCATTATTCAGAATTACATTTTTTTTATTTGATTTCACCTTTATTTAACCAGGTAAGCTGATTTAGTACATATTCTTATTTGCAATTGTGACCTGGTTAACAAAAAGCATTACATTGCCAAAACTACACACATTTTCACACACAATACAGAAAAACACCCAACAAGAACCTTAATGAAATGTGATAAAAATGAGGTCATAATAAAACATTATGTCAATTAATAAGTATTAAAAGTTTGTCAGACACCATGGTGGCAGTATAGCTACTGTAGGTAATGCAAAACATGAACAGAAACATTAAGGAGAAAGAAGGGTTCCTCCCCTGACGTATTGTGTCAGACTTGTTCGAGTTCAGTTACTATTTGAGCTGATCTGTGCTGCAGCGGCTCTGGTTTCAGGACAGTTTCCATTGAGTTCCCAGATTCCTCTGGCCATGGGTGTGTGTGAATCTAATAGCTGATGAGCCTTCCTGTCAGGTCAACACTGGTCCAGCCAATTTACATGTCTCAATCGGGATCTCTGGCTGTGTGCGAACCAGAGTTACGTCCACAAGGCAGAAAGACCCTGAGACAGGGTCGTGAGAAGTGTTGTCAAGTTTTAAAGATGAGGAGGGGCAGCTTGGTTTACAATGTAGTTTATCTACATCTAGGAAAAGATATATGTCTGTAAATGCAACTCCTGACATGTGTTATGTTATTTTAGGTGGTCATGTTGTTTTCCTGATATATAACATGATGTGTTGTGTCACAAATTGCAGCCTGTTCCTTACAGTGCACTACTTTGCACCATAGCCCTTTAACAATACAGTAACTAAGAGAACAAGATTAAATTTGACTTGCGGTAAGTGCTTCTCTGGGTTTTCATTCCAAGTCCTCTTAGGTCATGTAAACCCATGTTATAGACTTAAAAGGATATACAGTTAACAGCACCTCAGGACTTCACCATTGAGAACAAAATATTTACTTGAGGAACATTGCTTCAGGCTTGCTGCATACTGGTCTAGTTCCACATAATGTGCAAAATATATTTTGTATCATCGGCTGCTCTTAACGTCCTTCGTTAAATTTATGGGACTGTTTTCAGGATGTCTCTGAACTTGACAGCTGGCATGTACCTTGCTTTTTCTTTGCCAACATGCTAACGCTGCAGCATAGGAACTATGTTGTGGTTTCAAAGCCTGTGTTGCTGTTGTACTCCAAACAGCCTCAGTCCAAGTAGGGTAGTTTCATCCACTTCCAATTTCAGCTTGAAGCGTTGTGTGGTTTCTTGTCTTGACAGGTAGTGAGTTAGTAGACGGTACAACACAGGCTTAGTGACACACAGCAAATTAATGATATTTAAATAATGTGATCAGATTTATGATTTAATAGTATATTTCTGCCTCCATTTAAAACTGAATTGAAATTATACTTCTTTAAATTAATATAGTATTGAACTTGAATGAGACAGACATTATAACATAGACACATGAGTAGGAATTAAAGGTGCTATTTTAAAAATGTATGTATTTTTTGCATTGTATATGCAGAAAATGCAGACAATATATCTTTGTTAATAGTGTAATGTAGATGTTTAACATAATAACTAACTAATAACTTTGATTGGCTGTGATATTTACCTATTGGTTCCTCGCCCAGCTTGGCATACTGTAGGTGTCAAAATGGAAATACTGTTTGACTTTGTGGCAATCTAGAATCATTTGGTTCCAGGTTTCTATTTTTAACATTATTAATATTTACTCACGTCTGTGAGTAAATATTTTCTTAATAGTACAGGGAGCATTTTACAATCTAAATTCCAGGATTGGGAAACATGATTGATTTTTAGCTTTGGGGCTACCCCTTAGTCGTCACTCTAAAAGCCATTTGTTCCTCCACCTGTCACTCACAACAAACTTAAAGCATTCAATTTCCTGGAACATTTGTAACCCTTACTCTTGGGAGGAAACCTCCCTGAAGGCATATTGATCAAGGATCTGTTTTTCTGACCACTAAGCCTAAAGCTCAACATAATGAGCCCAGAGAAAGCAGACTGGTGTTCTGTCAACACATCCACTACTAAACTGACTTTACCATTCCTCTCTTCCTGAGATGATAAATAGACAACGTAATGTCCTACTATTAGCTATCTGGACAATGCAACCAGCTGTCACTCAAATTGACAGGACCCAGTTGTTTGCCTCTTTTTTAACTATTATTGTACCAGATACATTCACAGCAACAATCAGAGAGTTATTTGTGTTCAGTGATAGACAGTTTTCAATTTGATCCAGCAACTATTTTGTTTCTGCTAGGTTATGTATTACCCTATCTTGTACCTCTGTTTGCCCTTTTTTTCTAACTCTTGTCACCTTTATAAACAGTTTAGTTGTTTGACATATCTCATCAATAACTACATCTACTCACAAACTGGCCACAAAACTACTGTGTATTTTAATAGTGCAACACATACTTAATGAGGTTTATGTCACAAACGAATAGTACAGAAAATGTACTGGAGATGGTTACATAATGTAATATCAAATGGGTGTGGTATTTCTGCTAACGATGTTGTAGTGATACTGTAATGCATTTGTAAGTACATCATGTAGCTTGTTAGTTTGATTTGTTAAAGTTAAATCCAATCTCAAATTCTTGGCCCTTGTTGTCCCAAACAGTTACATTTCTCAGACTGCTAGGCAGATATCTGTTTCAATGCAAGCAGTTTGCATTGAAACAAAATGTAGGTGGGGGATCACTATTTTTTAAATAATCTAATTTCGATCACGTTTCATCCAGCATGTGTCGCCATGTTTTCCGATTGTTACTATACTGATCATTCAACATGGCAGCCTTACAGGAACTATCCAGACTCCTCAACAGCTCAAAATAATAATAAAAACCTTTCAGTGTGTTTGGTAATTCCCAATTTGGTCACCGTAAGTTGCCTAAAATCATTTCCTTACATCACTATTACATTTTTGAAAATACTTCTAGATGCGTTAGTTTGACTTCCTGATATTTATTTGTACTGTTTTATTCTCATATTGACATGATTCAAAGATAGACTCATGTTACAAACAAAAATGTAGTATTTTCAAAAATGTTGCAGTGATGTAACCGAAGGTTTTTGGGTTATTTTTGTGACTGTAGTGTGGGAAACATGACCGGCACAACTATTTTGAGCTGTTTAGTGGTCTGGATTGTTCCTTTCATGCTTAGGAGGTTGCACATTTATTAACTCAATGACCCTCACTGACGTCTGACCTACACACAAGGAGTCGCTCAGTAGGTACCCGTGTACAACTAGGTACCTGTCCAACCCGGCATTGACGGAATGCCATGCATACAAACCATGGCCACCGGGACACAGTTTTCAAGTGACAATGCAGTGGCCTAATTTTTTTAATACAAGTAAGTCACACTGTTCTCTAAGTAAATCACACTGTTCTCAACAGACCTAAATGAAATCATTGAAATTACACCAGTCTGCTAAAAATAGTCATATGAATTAGCTGTTCCAAATACAAACATCTCGTCAGTTCGTGGCCAAACAATTATTCCTAGAAGCATTTTCAAGCTCCTATTTTGAACTGAAATAAAACGTTATCAATATTGCCAGTCCTGATGTAAATACAAACTTCAGTGAACTGCCAAACGCCTTTGTTCAACTCCACATCACTACGGAAAGGCATGTCTTTTTTACGAAGGGGGTTTGTCTTAATCAGTTGTGAAGAAAGCTACACATCATTTCGTCTTGCAACCTGGCCCTTGCTCAAAACAGAACAGGACTGATCAGGGCCAACTGAAACATGTATAGGATTTATTGGATAGATGGAAGGAAAGGTTAGACCCAGCTACACAGAGTCACGCACATTGTTCAAAACAAAGGAATGGAATGAATGCTAGGCTCCAGGCTAAAGTACCACTGTTACTGTATATTAGTATAATGCCGAGTCAGGCAAAAGCAGCTTGTACCCTCTCCACTTTAGCTCAGCTGTAGGCTATCTTTATTAATGTATTGACTACTTGAATTATTGATGTGTGGCGTTATGGTAATGGGATTGAGAGCACTGATGGTTGGGTTGGGGTTGGGGGTGGGGATGGGGTCTCTGGGGGGCTGAATGGACACGCTGATGGCAAACGAATGCACACACACGCCCGGTTGCATGCAGCAACGTAGCTCAAATACAGTAGAGGGGTTATCTTCCTACAGACCTGAAGCCTTATCTAATCTAGTCCATTATTCATGTATTGAACCAAACAATAATGACTGTTGGTCACTAGCATCAGCTTGTCGAGCAACAAAGAGACTGAGAGTGGCATGGGATGAAGCACATACCTCGTGACCTCAGTGGTATATCATGATAGTTTCTCTTTCTCAGAAAATGTTGCCCACACACACACACACACACACACACACACACACACACACACACACACACACACACACACACACACACACACACACACACACACCTATGAAAGTGAATACAGATCATTTAGCGACAATAAGAAAAAACTATTCTTTTACATACCATATTTTCCCCTAATACACACTCCACACACATTTTTGTGTTATTTAGTAATTCCCAATACTTTTAACATATCAATAAGATTATGTATCTAAGCAGCTGTAAATCAACCCAGCATAGATCCATAGAAGCACTGAAAGGTCACCTGGGAAACTAACTATTGCATCACCAGTTTGTCTCTCTGGGCCAACGCCTACAAAATAATTTCACATCTGCATGACAAATTTCCTAAATAAGATGTTTCGTTTTCCCAGACGTTCTGCATGCTAGAATCTTCCAAACAGGATATCTGAAACAACTGGGATTTAATACAGGAAAGGCTTTAAGGTTTTAACACTTTTTAATGAAATTCTTTTCTCCAATTTCTCCAAGGTGAGACCTTCTCAGAGAACTTTAGCCACACTGAGACCTGCCAGCCATGCACCCAATGTGAGGGCCTTCTCCGCATGCAGACGCCGTGCACTGAATCCAACGATGCCATCTGTGTCTGTGACTACGGATACTACCTAAATAAGGTCACCAGCCGGTGTGAGAGCTGCACCAAGTGCCCCATGGGCCAGGGCATGCTGTTTGGCTGTGAGCATGACCGGGACACTGTGTGTGAGGAGTGCATTGGGGATACGTTTTCGGACCAGGAGAGTTCCAGGGAGCCGTGTCTGCCCTGCAGCATCTGTGATGAGGAAAATGGGCCGGAAACCCAGCCTTGCACACCCATCAGTGATACTGAATGCCGAGGTAGGAAAGACTAAGCGCCAACATTACAAAAAGTCAAGAACCTGGCGTAATTCAGAACAATATGAATTACAGTAGTCTCTATAGAATGCTCTATGGACGTTTCAATGGTACCCTGATGGTGCATTACAGATTAGCAAGACTAGCAAGATTTTAATATAGTAAATGTGGCATAATAATATAACATGAAGATTTAATGTAATAAAGCTATTAGGTGGAGTGGTAAATAGTTATATTTGCCAATTAGGAAGAAGGGGGATTATTAGGTGGCCATGATTGATATGAGGTGTGGTTGGAAATGTAGCCATGACACCGGAAACCAGTTTAATGTCCCATCCGAAATATGGCGCCCTACACTGGGCAGATTTCCCTTTCACTGCCCTGGGCATTGGGAATGATCTTTACCCTTAGGCATTGTAATAAATGGAACAAAAAAATAGTGCAAGAGACCAAATTGAGACCAACACACATAGAACAACACACACATACACTGTTCATTGGCATATCGTTTTCTTGACATTTAGAAATGAGAGAGAGTCGCACCCATTGTTTTGTGTTGTCAGTCAATGATACATATTGTATTAACAACCACCAGCACAGAGTAAGCCTTGACTCTGCACCACTTACAGACTTATGACTAGGTCAGCTACTATCTCTATCTGACCACAGTATGGACATTTTTGGGCTAGAAATTTAAAGGCCTGTCTGTACTTGTCACAATGTCCACGTAGATTCATCCTGTGTGAAGACCACCATGTCTTTGTATTCTGGAGCCACTTCAAAGGTCATGGTTGCCAGTGGCTCTGAAATACTTTATATAATTTTGCCCTGTGGCCATTTCAGTCCTTTAAATCATGAATTCCTCATGATCAGAGTCACCGCAGATTCCTACATTGCTATTTCTGCTGCCTGGGTTGATTCAAGCATTTATGGGAGCTTTTTATAAAGGGAGTCTATTGAACAGTCATGGGCAGGCCTTTGGGGGTAGATGGTGGATGGCACAGTGTTTTCTATGTAGATGGAAACCAAGGATAAAATTAGTCATTTGTTCTCTCCCATGATCCCTTTGGTGTAATACTGCCTTGCATGCTCCAAGAGCATTCTGTTCTATTATTTTTATTCTATAATTATTGTTTAATTTGTCATTATTATTAATAATAATAATAATAATTTATTCAACTTATATAGCACTTTTCAAGGAACCCAAAGCGCTTTACAAAGTGAGTGGGAAAGCCCACGTCATCCACCACCAATGTATAGCACCCACTTGGGTGATGCACGGCAGCCATTTTTACAGCAGCTTGCCCACCACACAATTTCATAGTGATACATGGGTAACCATATGTAATGGAAATTTTGGAGAGTCACGATATGGCCATTCAAATGTGAGCTTTCGTAGGTATTGAATGAACTGTCTCCCGGAACACTTCTTAGCATAGACCAAGCGGTTACAATGTAAAGTACTTGGGGAACATTTAGTTCAGGCATAACATGATAGGTTAGTGAGGTTATGGTTAGTGTAAGTTTAGGGTAAACTTACTTTTTTACATTTTGTAACTGTGCGTCTTTACGTTTCCCTGACTGCGGAAATGTACACGTGTACAAATGTTATGTTTTGTATGACTTTCTTTGGATCACCCTAAAAACAGACTGAGCTATTAGGTGGAGAGGTGAGTAGATATATATGCCAATTAGGAAAAAGGAGGATTATTAGGTGGCCATGATTGAAGTGAGGCCTGGCTGGGAATTGGGCTATGACACTGGCATTGACACCCTTACATTTACCACACAGAGTCAGGACACCCATTTAATGTCCCACTCGAAAGACAGCACCTTAAGCCTGGCAGATGTCCCCATCACTGCCCAGGGGCATTGGGAATGATCTTTAGACCAGATGTTAGAATGCCCCCTGCTGGCCCTCCAACACCACTTGCAGCAGCATTGGTCTCCCATCCAGGGTCTAACCAGGCCCAACCCTGCTTAGCTTTAGAAGCAAACCAGCAGTGGAATACAGGGTGAAAATGTATATTTATTTTATTAGTGATTACACATTTGTGATTATCTCCTTGTCCAGTCACAGCAACTTCCATATTCAGGAGTGTGGATGATCAAAATCTATGTCCTTTGATGCATATCTCACCAATCAGGCCTGCTTATAACACTATTTGTTCAACCAGGATGTGTTCAAACAGAAACTTACAGACTTGTAGGTGCGGGAATTTCCTGACCAACATGGACTTGCTAGTGGGCACAAAATCAAGGCAGCTCTTTTGTGAACTCCTGGTTGCACTGATGGAGCTGCACATGTTGTTTTTAAACAGCCAGAGATGTGAGAGCGTGATTTGTTTGGTTTAATATGATGCACGTGTATATAAAGCTCTTAATGGTGTACATTCTGAGGGAATGTACTTTTAGTCCCTGAATGGTACCATGGAAAACTCACTCTTTTGCAGATGGCTGTGTCGTTGGGAGACCAGGCTTTGTATCCAGCTCTCAGGGCTCAGTGGAGATCCTATAGATGTCATAAATTAGCCAGCCCAGTAGAACTGAGCTTGATCAACATTGATTGTGTTTGTCAGTCTGCTAGTAGTTGCAGCAATAACGCAAGATTCTAATTTCCTATTATAACTGCATACAGTACAATGACAATGAACTAGGCTACTGGATGTTTGTGGAAGACAAAATGCTTTTTTTAAATGAATAGAGTACATATGTATAATCCTCCAGACTGAGGATTTGCTTGAACAGAGCTGACCTGGTAATATACACTGTATGTGCACAATTATTAGGCAAGTTGAAATCTTGAGGATTAATTGTATTATTGAACAACTACAGTGCTCTCGGTCAATTCAAAATGTAAATACGGTACACCTCAAACCTGAAGTTAAGAAAATAAAAGTGAGGTCCTGGCATTCTTTGGAGAATATCTATGTGTGCACAGTTTTTGGGCAACTATTAGTGTGCAGAATAATTATGCAACTAAATAAAAAAACAAATGTTTCCCACGTCACTTGTTGATTTTCATCTGTTAAAGTGAGAATAATAAACAAACAACTCAAAATGTAAAATTTTTTTTTATGAGATTTCAAAACAAAACAGTGACCAATATAGCCACCCTTCTTTACAATAACAGTCATAAACCTTTCATTCATGCAGTCTGTCAGTTTCTTGATCTGTTGACAATCAACGTTTTGTGTACCAGCAGCCACAGCCTCCCAGACACTGTTCAGAGAGGAGTACTGTTTTCCTTCACCGTAAATCGACCATTTAAGAAGGGACCACAAGTTCTCAATAGGGTGTAGGTCAGGTGAGGAAGGAGGCCATGTCATTATTCTTTCATCTTTAAGGCCTTAACTGGCTAGCCATGCAGTAGAGTACTTCAATGCATGCGATGGAACATTTTCCTGCATAAAAATCATAGTCTTCTTGAAAGATGCAGACTTTTTCCTATACCACTGATTGAAGAAAGTGTCTTAAAAAAACTGGCAGTAGGTTTGGGAGTTGAGTTTGAGTCCATCTCCAACCCAAAATGGTCCAACTAGCTCATCTTTAATAATACCAGCCCATACCAATATCCCACCTCCATCTTACTGGTATCTGAGTAGAGGTGGAGCTTTACTGATCCAGCCATGGGCACATCCATCTGCTCCGTTAAGAGTCACTCTCATCAGTCCATAGAACCATAGAAAAGTTTGTCTTCAGATATTTCTTGACCCAGTCTTGACATTTCAACGTATGTGTCATGTTCACTGGTGGTTGGGTTTCAGCCTTGCTTACCTTGGCCATGTTTCTGAGCACTGAACACCTTGTACTGCTGGGCACTCCAGGTAAATTGCCATTAGGGTTGCCTAGGGTTACCACCCGTCCCGGTTTTCCAGGGATTGTTCGCTTTTTTGAGAACAGTCTATTTACTCAGTTTTGTGAAATGGGGGGAGAGACGGACGAGGATGATAACACAAAAAAATCGGATGAGCCACCAGTGTCAAAGAAAAACAATTTACAGTTTAAAGCATTCTGCAGGCAGCCAAAAGGGATGAGAAATACTCATGGAAAAATAGGTGAGAAATGTCAGTCTTAGGTTGCCCAAATTTAACAAAAACAAAACAAAGTTGTTCATAATATATTTCAATACATGTAATCATGTTTTAATTGTTAAAGAGTAGCCTATCTTTCTACAAATGATTAGATTTTATAGTACATTATAATTATACACCATATGTTTACACAATGTTTACACAAAAGTGTATTTAATGTATGGATTTAATGTAGAAAGGAGTCCAGAGTGAGTGCATCTACGTCAGGGAGTGCATCTACGTCAGGGAGAGCATCTACATCAGGGAGAACATCTACGTCAGGGAGTGCATCTACGTCAGGGAGAGCATCTACGTCAGGGAGAGCATCTACATCAGGGAGAGCATCTACGTCAGGGAGAACATCTACGTCAGGGAGAGCATCTACGTCAGGGAGAGCATCTACGTCAGGGAGAGCATCTACGTCAGGGAGTGCATCTACGTCAGGGAGAGCATCTCCGTCAGGGAGAGCATCTCCGTCAGGGAGTGCATCTACGTCAGGGAGTGCATCTACGTCAGGAAAGATATAGGTAAGAGAGGCAATAGGGAGTCCTACAACTGTTAACATAGTATATTTGCAAATATGGGTTGACCCCCCCCAAAAAAAAAACAAAAAAAACAAATTTAATCTGAGTGTCCTGGTTTTTCACAAATCAAAGGTGGCAACCCTAGTTGCCATTCTGAAACATGACAGCACTGGAGGATAATGGGTTCCCGGTAGCTTCATATTTGAGTCTTCACAAATCTTTGGCAGTTAATGTTTTTTGTGACCCTGTTGACTATTTGCAACAAAACTTTTGATTGTTCTGTGATCACGCCCCAATATCTTAGCAATTTTAAGAGTGCTGCATCCCTCTGAAAGGCTTTTCACAATTTCTGTCAGTTAAATCTATTGAATCTCTCTGAAGCTGCCTAATAATTATGCACACGTTGAAATAGGGTGTTGATCTCCTTAGGCCACACCCTTCCTCATTACAGAAATACACATCACCTGATATGCTTAATTCCAATAACAGCTTGGAGTTGGAACATATGCATAATAATGATGATATGGTCAAAATACTGACTTGCCTAATAACTGTGCACACTATGTAGTCCCACAATTCCAAAATCTACTATACCCATCTAAAATTCAAGGCTAGCTCAAACAAACCATCAATATTTAAAATTTAACATTTGAATCCATGTCTTACATGAACAAAGAGTCATAAGTCAATGTCTGATGCAAATCCAAATCTTCAGATCGCTAATAATACATTTCCTGACAACATCTAAATCTGTATTGACTGTCCATGTCTGTTGTTTCTTAGACCGCTGTTTTAGTGGTTTGTCTTCATCATCGTATTTTACTTTTTACTCTAACCCAATCAGATGCTCTTACTAGCAAATGTTATTGTTTTAGGGAGGTCATTATCAGTGCATCTCAATCTGTATCCCTGCCAGATGTCTTCATCCATTAGGTTTGTGGGGTGAGCCGATGCTGCCTTAAGGCTCTACACGGCCAGACTCTAATTAGAGAAGCCTCATTTATATATGGTTCTAACATGAGTCCTGTGTCCTATCCACATTCTGATTGTAACCACAGCACCCAAGATGCATTGTAATCTGATTGTTGATACCAGAAAGAGTATCTGCTACAGTTGGGAGTGGCTTATTGTCATCCCAATAAAATAATCGTAAAAGATCTAATCGAATTTTGCTCCAATCTACCTGACCACCACTGGCTAAGTAGAGAAAGGTAGGATGACAAAACAGAAAAAAGACAAAGAAAAAGAGAAGACGGAGAGAGGAAAAAGGGAGCCGAGGGAAGACATTGAGAGAGGTGGAAAGAGACATATGGAGTGAGAAGGGGGGGCTTTATTGGTTGTAACTTGAGATGTGAGAGA
Organism: Umbra pygmaea; assembly: GCA_016801145.1. Taxonomy (NCBI): domain Eukaryota; kingdom Metazoa; phylum Chordata; class Actinopteri; order Esociformes; family Umbridae; genus Umbra; species Umbra pygmaea. The sequence continues at coordinate 2,419 of JACXGM010027348.1, read as the reverse complement.
GATCGGTGCATCAGTAGCTGTGTCCTCTGACATTTACACTGTGTCCAATTCACTCTTTGTGTGCTGTTGATTTATTAGTCACAGCAGTGAGTGGAGCCGCTAATTAAATTAATTGAAAGGAGAGAAAAAATAAAAAGTCTGTGATGGTCGAGATATGGTTGTGTTTACATTTGTTCTGCCAATATCTGCTGTGAAAATCCAATTTCCCTATTACTACCGAAGAAATTAGTGTTTGATTTGAGAAGGAAAGCTCTTTCACCATTAGTCTACTGCTTAAACACAAGGCTGATAATAGATAACAGACTGTGTGTCCTAAATGGTGCTCTATTGCCTACATAGGGCATGACGTCTGACCATATACTCTTGTGAGACACACTCTCTGGGAGACTAGTTCTTGGTAATTGAAACTGATGACCAGGAGGGTTTGAAGTAAAATGATGATGCTTATCTAAAGAAAAGTGTGATACGCCATCGACTCTGATCCATGCAGGTAAGGCCACCGCGTAGGGTCAAAGGTGCTAAGCCATGGGAGGCACCGTGTCATGTGACAGGGATCTGCTTTGGGAGGTCAAAATGGTTCTACCCCAAGAGACATGACCGAGAAGGTGGGAACCACAAGAGGTTAATCCGAACAATCCCTTCTAAATCGCTCCAGCTTTAAAGTTGATGAATAAAAACAGTTCAGTTAACCATAACCAAGCCTTATTCAGAGCAACGCGTCTTTCGCAGTCATGTTATATCAACTTGGACAAGACGATGTTACAGTAGGAGTGTATGCAATTAGCCCTCGACGGTAGACTGGTGATGTACAAAGCACTGGGGGGATGTTTTCCTTAGGTACAGTTCTAGGATCTACTACACAACTCTCCAATTTTAACATTACCCATTATTGGCAAAACTGCTAAATGAATCTAAGGCCTAGAGGCAACTTCACTTTACAAAGGAGGATGGTGCCATGAAATGACTGTGTAATCTGGTTAATAACGGGATCGGTTTACAGGTCGACAGATGTGTTTACTGTCTGTTGAGCCCACAGGGTTAGTGTGTGCGTGGGAGTGCATGTTTGTGCGTATAATGTATAACAATACAGCAGCTAAAGCAGGTTGGTGAACTAGCCATATTATATTAGATTTCTGTTGGACCATGACTGGCTTTGAATAAGCATGCTTAAAGATCCAGACATCCAGATTTTATCAGCTGGTTCACTGTCTTAGTGAAGAACCCGATAATGAAGAACCCCATACCATAGGAAAATACAAAAATAAAATGTAAAATAATAAATAAAGCCAATTTATAGATGTCAAAGAAAACTGAATATCAACTTAAAAAATACTTGATTTGGAAGTATTTTTTATATTTGACATTTTCAATGTAGTTTCTTTTCCCTATGTGACAGAAGCAGACTATTCATCACCTCCCCTTCATCTTTTGGATTCCCCCTATAACACGCTGCACACAGTCTGGGCTGGAATCTTAACCAAGACTAGGGTCGCTGAACGCAAGGCCTTAGGGCTGATTATGGTGGAGTGTCTGACAACAAACACACGCACACAAATATATGAATATAACACAGATTAATGCAGACACACGCACATGCACTCAAATCACATGCACACACAAATGGTGTGGCCCAGGTTCATGTGCTGATGTATTGGTTTTGACACAGCATTGGTCCTGGCTCACAAGGTCAGATGGGGTGGGGGGGTTGAGAAATCTGGATCAAATGCATTTGGTTATTCAGTGAGTAGGCAGGAAGACTTGTTAGGGCAGTAATTGGGTCAGGTAGAGTCAGAGGTTAAGTTGTCTACTATATGTCGGCTAAATGCTTATTCCTCTTAGTTGTAGACGTGTTAAGTTGTCTGCTATACATGCAGGGTTGCCAACTTTGGGATGTTGGCTGGCGTGAGACTCTGTAAAATTTCAGTAAGCGCGCGCGGAGAATACTTTTGTTAACCCTAACCCTAATTTTAGAAATGTCAGTAAATGTCAGTCTGTTTACTATAAAATAAACTCTGATCTATGCAAAAAAACAACTAATAGAATGGAAACGCTTATTTTTTTTACTGCTGAAAGCGTGAGGATCACGCCGGATGTGTGAGAGTTGGCAACCCTGTACATGTATGTGTGATAAATGCTTAGTTGTGGATGGGTTATGTTGTCTGCTACGTGTCTGTTAAATGCTTATTCCTCTAAGTTGTGGATGGGTTAAGTTGTCTGCTATATGTCTGCTAAAAGCTTATTACTCTTAGTTGTGGATGGGTTATGTTGTCTGCTGTGTCTGTTAAATGCTTATTCCTCTTAGTTGTGGACACATTATGTTGTCTGCTACGTGTATGTTAAATGCTTATTCCTCTTAGTTGTGGACGGGTTAAGTTGTCTGCTATATGTCTGCTAAAAGCTTATTACTCTTAGTTGTGGA
>JACXGM010027347.1:0-14520 GCA_016801145.1 Umbra pygmaea | reverse complement strand
CTTGAGGACTGGTGTGATATGCTCATATTTCCTGGTTCTGCTTAGAATCCTGGCCGCAGCATTCTGTATGAGCTGTAGCTGTCTTATGGTTTTTTTGGGAAGACCAGTGAGGAGGCCATTACAATAATCCACCCTGCTGGTGATGAAAGCATGAACAAGTTTCTCTAAGTCTTGTCTGGAAACAAAGCATCTAATTCTTTAAATATTTTTAAGATGATAATATGCTGATTTAGTTATTGCTTTAACATGATTACTGAAGCTAAGGTCTGACTCCAGAATCACACCAAGATTCCTGACTTGATCTTTAGTTGTTTGACCCCTAGCATCAAGGTATGCGTTCACCTTAAGAACTTCATGCACAGATGTATTTGTATAATTTACTTTATTTTTGCACTGCCACTTTACATTCCATATAATCTACGTACCTCTCTCTCTTAGAGCCTATTTGCACTAAATGTACTGTTTTTCTATTCCTACCATTTACATGTGTGACTGAATATGAACTTTGTGAAACTCCATGTGTAATTGTAAGTTGCCTTGCACTTTGTGCCTAGTCTTGGCCAGATCACGATTGCAAATGAGAAAGTGTTCTCAATCGGATTATCTGGTTAAATGAAGGTCAAATATATATTTTTTATTATTATTAATAATTTTTATGAAGTTTGAACGTGAAATTATTCATGAGGACAGACAAATGCGCCTTATAATTTTACCCCCTACACAACAGAACATCCCTCCTACCAAAAATACCCACCCCAGCGAAACAAGACCCCCCTTGAAACCACCCCACACCCACATAGATCCACCCAGCCATACACAACAGAAAGCCTAAAACAATTAAATGAACATGAAAACACACAGAACCAAAACATACAAGCATAAAAATAAAAAAAATAAAAGTTTAATTAAACATACCCTGAAAAATAAACTAGGCTAACATCTGGACACGGTTAATCAGACAGTCTCTGGAGGGACTCAAAATAAGAAATAAAAGATTGCCACCTAATAAAACATTTCCTGGTGGACCTCTAAAGAGAGTACTTAATTTTTTCCAAATGCAGAAAGGACATAACATCTCTAAGCCATTGAAAACCGATGGGGACTGTGAAGATTTCCAATGGAGGAGAAATCTATGTCGAGCCAATATTTTCGGGTTGAATGAGATTAAGTAATCGGGAATACCAAAAACTAGTATCAGATAAAATCACCTTAGATAAAATCAGGAAGATAGTCTCAATAGTCTCTAAACTTAGGACATATGAAAACATATGATAGAAGGTGACACTGGGAGGTATGACATCTTTCACTATCATCAACCACAGTAGGGTAAATTTCAGACAGTCTGGACTTGGAAAAGTGAACTCTACCTTAAAGTATATAAGACAGGCACATGATGTAGCTGAGCTAACTCTGTCTATCACCTCACCCCAACTCTCTTCAGTGAATCAATACCCATGCAGGCAGATTTAGTATTGTTGGTGGAGTGTTTTTTGAAACCCATGATACATGAATACACCTGAGAGATTATTGCTTTTCCATTATTTTAAATGCCGCAGGAAATGATATCAGATCTTTAGTGAGGACTGTGCTACAGAGTTGCCATCCACTGGCTCCAAGTTGTAGCTTGTATAGGCTACAAGGCCTTGGTGTTTGCCTATGAAGCAAAGGAGCTCCTCCTCCCTACCTTCAGGCAATCCTCAATCCCTACGTCCCTACACAGGCTCTTCGTTTTGCCACATCTGGTCTCCTGGCCCTCCCACGCCTTTGAGAAGTCAGCTCCTGATCCAAGCAGTCAAAACTCTTGTGGAACCAGCTTCCACTGGAGGCAAGAACAGCAGAGTCTCTACCCACCTTCAGGAAACACCTGAAAACCTTCCTTTTCAATAAGGACAATTCCGGCGCAAAATGAACCTAGGGGTTAGTAACACATTGGTACCGAGTCGACCGTTCTCTGTTTTCATGCTAATTGAATGTGCCCAGTTTTAGTGTGAACTGATGTGTGAGGGCATGGATGAAGTAAATAGAAATCACTTTTTTATACCACTAACAAGGCTCAAAATAGCACCACACTTCCACGGTAGCAAAATGAGGGCCTTTACATGCAAACCAAAGTATTGTGAACTTTGTAAGTGTACAGACAGTTTATTAAAAAGATAGTTTAAAAGACAGTACTGTTCGTGTATACAGGCAGGCGCAACCTTGGGAAAACAGACTCAAATAGTCGAACCACGAACGCCGTGCTTTTCCTAAACATGAAGCATCGCTCAGTGCCTGGACACTTTGCTGAGATACTTCGCTGAGGTACTTCACTGAGATACTTCGCTGAGATACTTCGCTAAGATACTTCGCTGAGATACTTCGCTGAGATAATTCGCTGAGATTCCTCAGATGCCTTATTGATATTTTACAATGGTTTTAACACAACTAGTAAACATGTTGTGAGGTCATACTTATGGTATAGGGTCTCATACAATCAGCATTCAGAATTCAAACTACACAGTTCATAAATTAAATTAAAAAAACGATCCCTGTGACTTCAATCATAAAACAAGTACATGTTACCTTAGTAGAAATCCTGTACCAGAGAACTAATCAAAAAACATGACATGCCAATGGAGTCAATCACAACCTCAGTAGATGCTTGGGAATGTGTGCCTGACTTGTACACAGGGAATGCTGTCACTCTGTATCAGTGCAGCATGATGGACAAAACAGATTGGCACACTCACACCCGTCTTCACACACACAAATGCCCGTATGCACCATGTGGGCCACGGAGACGCCAGTGAGTCTGGGCCCTGCTCAGGAGTATTGTTATTAACATTTTCCCTTGCGTGTATTAAGGCAGCCAGTACGAGGACACATCCCAGCACTATGACTGCAGGGCTTGGCTTTGTTCTTCTCTAGTAACCTAGGCGTAATTACAAGCCTTAAAGAGTGTCTACCTTTCCTTTTCTCTCTCTCACAAGTTTGCCCCACACCCTGGCCCTCACCCTGTACGATTATGACAGACCTTCAGATCAGGCCTCAGCCCTATGTATTGAGCAACTAAGTGAAACGAGGCACATGCCCATAAGCCTATATTTTGTGTTTCGGTTAATTTGGCCTACTGATCCATTCATGTGTCAATCTGTCAAGTCTTCCTGTGAAGGATTTTCATAGTTTTGCTGTTTTTTATTTTCCATATCCCACCTGCTCACCAGCCTAATATGTATTGATCCCACTCTCTAGCATTGCATACCTTTTTATTTATAGCTTTCATTTCTCATACATACATAAATACATACATATTGTAATAATATAGAGTAAGACAATGTGTATCCATGTTATTTACCCATTAAACTTAATGCTACTGGTCATTCTTAGATAATTTTACTAATATCCCCTATTCCATAGCCAATTAGACCGTTTGTGGAACCATAGCTGTGCTAGGTGATGAAACACATTAATTTTATCAGTACATTTTTTATTTCATTTCATTTTCTTATGGGGCTCAAAGAAAATGTTTGTAGTTTTACAGCAGATTTTCTGCAACTCTACCCAGTTTGCCATGGGGTGGAGATTGTGCTGACAAAGCTTGGCGACAGGCCGAAAATAAGGTATGTGCACAAAGTGCCTTGCCCTGACAAAATATTATTGGTTGCTTTGGGCAACAGGGCTAGGTAGCTGGCTAGCTTGTTTATTTTGTATACAACTTTAATTCAGAAAAAGTTGGGACAGTATGGAAAATGTGTGGAGGAGTGATATCAACTGCATAGTCTTTTCAAGGTAAACATTATTTTGAAATTAAAGCATGCCACACATTCAAAAACAAGAAGGTGAAGTAAAACAGGTGAGGCAGTCGTGTATTCATAGTATATTAGGAGCCTTCAAAAAAAGGCCTAGTCCTTCAAGAGCAAGGATGGGTTGAGGCGTGCCAATCTGCCTACAGATGCGTCAGCAAATAATCCAACACTTTAAGAACAACATTCCCCAAAGACAAATTGGTAATGGATATCGTGACATGGGCTTGGAATACTTTAGCAAACCTTTCTCAGTCAAAATCATTCACCGCTGCATCCACTGATGCAAGTTAAGGCTCTACTATGCAAAGCAGAATCCATATATCACCACTGTCCAGAAGCACTGCCAACTTCTCTGGGATCGGCCTCATCTGAGATGGACAGTCGCACAGTGAAGTTGTTTTCTGTGGTCTGACAAGTCGACATTTCGAGAAAGTTGAGAGACATCACAAGTCAAGAAAGTTTTTTGGACAAAACAGCCGTTGTGTTCTCTGGACCAAAGAGGAAAAGGACCATCCAAGCTGGTATCAGTGTCAGGTCCAAAAGCAAGCATCTGTCATGGTATGGGTATGTGTCAGTGTCCATGGCATAGATAACTTGCACATTTGTGAGGGCACCATTTATGCAAGTTATGTACACATTTTGGAGCAAAATAGGCATCCATCCAGATGTCATATTTTCCAGGGACGTCCCTACATTTTCCAGCAGGACAACACCAAACCACATTCTGCCTGGATTACAAGCAAATGGTTGCATAAGCAGAGAGTGCGGGTGCTACAGTAGCATGGCCTGCCTGGAGTCCTGAGTTGTCTCTGATTGAGAATGTGTGGTGTACTATAAAGCGAAAAATAAGTAAAGAAAGACCCTTACAATTGTGGAGCTGAAGACATGCATAATGAGTGAATCAGGGACAATTCCACTTGCTAAACTTAACCAACTGGTGTCTTCAGTGCCCAAACACTTAGTAAGTGTTAATAAAAGAAAAGGTGATGTTAAACAGTGGTAAACAGTTGTGACGTCCAGCCCAGTGAGGGCTGGCGTACAGAAACTGGATAAGGATTCCATGTATATATTAGTTGACTTTATGTATGTATTCTGTTTAGTTGGTGTTTCCTGTTTCAGTGCATGGCATGTGGTTTCTATTATATACCTTTAAAGGTCCCTTTAAGGCATGTGACACCTCTCTCTAGTTTGGATATCGCTAAGATAGGGTTTAGGTTAAGTTAGACTGGTATCTTGTAGATCTGATTGGTAATGACGTTTAGCCGTGAGTGATTAGTTAGTTAGCTTTAGGTATATATACGCTGTCCAAACTAGAGAGAGATGTCTGTCATTGTTATAATGTCACTATGATACTCTGTTCGTTGGTTGGAAGGCTTTCCGGGAGCTACATGTAATTACGTGAGTTGTGAGAAATGAATCCCTGAAGTTTGGAAGTTAATGTGTACACTCTACATATATGTTTAGCTATCAGTGTCCATGCCACTGTTTAAGAGCACGTAAAGCTATATAAGTATATCCGTTGTGCACTCACTTCAGGCGTACCCTGCAACCTGCTATTTTTGTTTGTTTCCTGGATAATCATAAGCAAGAAACATTGCAAACAACAATCTTCTACCCAGAGCCGGTCCTGACCTCCCTGGGGCCCTAAGCAAAATTCTACTAAGGGGCCCTCCTTTTTGACCAAAGAGCCATTTCAACTATTTGCCATTGTCACACCTGACACCACAGTGCTCCTACAATCCTCCCTTCATCAAAACAGTTTAGCTCCATCTTTCAATCTAAGAATTAGTAGACCTATACAAAACATGAAGAGGTATAAACAAACAATTTTTATTAAATAGAACATGTTCTATATAATATTAAGATAAATGAATACTAAGATTAACATGAATGAGAAATTGTAGAAAATATAAAATATATGTATGTCAAATAAGATGCACTATATAACTTTCCATAAATCTCTTTAGAAATTGCGTATACATTTTATTATTATTTTGCTTAGATATGTTTTTATTGAACTCAGGAACAATATAACCAATTTTTGAAAATACACATTATTATTTTGTCCATAATATGCATTTTGGTTGCTAGTTATAGTGAAATTCTAAAACTGTCTATATTGTAGTTTGTATTACTTAATTGATGTTTTCAAACCTTGGATCCAATTTGCAAGTTCCTAAAGTTTACTAGTCCTAAAAAAATGTTGTACGGTTTATAGTTTTCAAAAATGTTACACAGATCGGGCACCTGTGAGTTAAATCGCAGAAGTATAGTTGGTGAATGTAATCATCCCATGCATGATCTTACTAAAGGCTTCCATGTTGGATTCGCAGTGTGAAAATAATTGGAATCTGGGCGACATATGGTTGGATGAACCATATGGTCGCGCCCCTCGCCATCCCACAGTTCTGTCCAAGGAGTTGCGGAGCTGCCAAAAAGGCAGGGTTAGAGAGAATTAGGAAGGGAGAAAAATCTGGAAAAATCACACAAAATAAATAAATATAATAACTAAGTTACATAGAAATATTTGCCTTATAAAATGTTATTTTATGAAATATAAAGTTATGTAAAGCTACATAAGACATGACCTGAATAATTTCTAATAAAATAATTAATATATTTGGCAACATAAACACTATTTTTTTTCTAAATTACTGGATCACATTTGGGCTGCCTGTTTACTGAAAATGAGCACATAAGATTTGGGCTGCATGTGCAAAGGTGGCCTTTTGAAATATAAAAACGATGTTAATTAACAGGAATGCACTTGAATGCAACTAATAGACTCCTATTAACAAAAGTTCCAATGGAAGCAACATGTTTATTGAAAATTGAGAAACATTAATAAAGCTTGGGCCAAAAGCCATATTACTCTCTATAAAAAGGTTTTGCCCCATATAGTTCAGATGTTTGTGTAGCCATAGCAAAAATATAATATTGTAGCAAAATGGAAGTTAAGTTTCAGATAGGAAGGAATATGCCTACAGTAGTCATGTAGTATTCTAGTTTATTATCTCTGTCAACCTAAAGGCCTAAATATTTATAATATAACTTCTCTGATAATAGAACACAACAGACATAATGTTTGCATCTGAATGGAAATCAATTGGTAAGGCAATCTTTACGCGCACTGTGTAAATAATTCCGACAGGGTGAAGCGCAGTTAAGAAGCGGGCAAGCGGCAATGAAAAAGTCCAATGACATTCGGTAGATATTATCAGTTCAGCTACGGTATGTTTCACGTTGTCTAAGCGCAGACTGTCTATCTTCCGCATTGTGCACATGTTGGTGTTTTTTTAGGGGTCTTCCATACCCATCTGGCAGCTCCTAAACATTGTTTGTTTGTTTGACGCGCGTTATGTGTGCGCTGATGAATTGACACAACCAAATGCGCCAGAGTTCAGCCCCATGTCTCTTTTTTAGACAAATAACGTAATCGAGTAACAAAGGTGTTGGGAAAAATGTAATGAAGTAAAAGTGTCATTTTTGTTCAATGTCATTACTGTACTTTAATACTGTAGCCTACTAAATATTTTTTTAAGTAGCCTTATTGTTACTTTACTCTGCTGCCCAGCTACGTTTGCAAGACAGACAGATTAGAAAAAGATGCACTGCAAGCTAACAAATCAATATAACGTTACTGTTATTTGCTGACATTAAATTTGGAGAGGTGAGAACACAAGTCTACCTGATTGCTGTTCCCGTTATTCAGTCTCATTGTGTTAATTTTCCCTTTTGTCGTGAAGAGATGGATAACTCCGCATCATTCTCTCACAGTTGAAATGCGCTTTAAACCCGCTTTGACACGAGAGGAATGCGGGGCCTTGCGTAATTGGCGGGGCCCTACGCAACGTGCATAGTGAGCGTATTGGGCCGACCGGTTCTGCTTCTACCTGCCTTTGGTCTCCCTCTCTCCGTCCTCTACTACTACATCATGAAAACTGTTGACTTTATTTGGAGTGTGTTGCAGTGATCAGATTTGAAATGAGTCTATAATGTCAAAAATACATTCACAAATTATGTTGAATTGAATAAAAAAAAATTATGTTGCATTTTCCATACTGTCTGATACATTCTCAGAATTGGATGGTATTATATACAATTTTCATTAACTGAAGTTTGATTTTGATAAAGCAAAATGCAACTTTTAATTACCAAATAAATCCTCAGAATACAGAAAATTTTTCAGAAACCGAATTTGAAACCTGAATTTTGAGTTGAATTCTAACGTCCCAAAGAAAATTTGAATAGTTACTTGCAAGTGGAATGCTATGAAGTTTACATTCAATTCAAAACCATTATATTAAATTTCTATTTGTTAAATACAATTCAAATTTTGCACATTCAATTCAGTTTGAACTTTACAAATTCAATAAAAATTAATTCATTTTTTGGGGGGGGGGCAGCAGGCGTAACGATTCCCTTGTGTTTCTCTGTGTTGTCATTGGTTTCTTTTATTGCATATGTATATTGGGTTTAGTTATTTCATTAATAGTTTCCCCAGTGTGTATCATTTTTAGGATTTCCCTGTTCTGTGTTTTATTTTGTTTATTCCATTCCAGGTTTTTCTTTCTCCCTACTGTCAGTTTGTCCTCATATTGTCACGCCCAGCCAGTGAGGCTGGCGTGAACGGACTATATGTGAACTGATATGGACTCATTGTATTAATGTTTGGTGTAGATATTGAGTTCTTTTATTATTGTTATTGTGATTATTCCAGTGCGTATGTACTGGTGTTTTGATTTGTGGTTACGTGGGTTACTGTTAATTGTATTGTGTGCTATGTAGCGCCTTCCCCTCTTTCACTTGGGTACTGATTGGGAACCGAGTTATCTAATCACCTAATCGCTGTCAGCTGGTTAGCTCGGTTCCCATATCAGTCCTAGGTGGGAGAGAGGAAGGCAATTATAAAACGACGACTGTTAGAAACCGTATATTGCCTGTCTGGTCTGCCTTTCTCCATTCACCTATGGAAATCGTGACACATATGGTCTTTCCTGTGTTAGTTAGTTTTGGTTCAAGTGTTCTCACCTGGGATTCATTAACCAGTAACAAGTTTAGTTTCCAAGTATTGTTCCTACTTTGTTTATACAATTTCGGGTTTCTGGGAGACCCATATCTCAGGTAAGATTCTTTCTTTTGCGTTTTTAAGAGTTCCATCTTTGTTTCATCAGACCAGTTCATTTTGTTTCTCATGGTCTGGGAGTCCTTCAGGTGCATTTTGGCAAACTCCACTCAGGCTCTCATGTATCTTTTACTGAGGAGTGGCTTCCATCTGGTCACTCTACCATACAAGCCTGATTGGTGGAGTGTTGCAGAGATGGTTGTTCTTCTGGAAGGTTCTCCTCTCTTCACAGAGAAACGCTGGAGCGTTCTTGGTCACCTCCCTGACTAAGGCCCTTCTCCCCCGATCGCTCAGTTTGACTAGGCGACCAGCTCTAGGAATAGTCCTGGTGGTTCCAAACTTCTTCCATTTACGAGGCTCATTGGGACCTTTAATGCTGCAGTTATTTTTCTGTACCATTCCCAATATCTGTCGATACAATCCTGTCCCTGAATTTACCACAGGAGGACTCCACTCAGGTTGTGGAAACATCTCAAGGCTGATCAGTGGAAACAGGATGCACCTAAGCGCAATTTTGAGTTTAATGGTAAAGGCTGTGAATATTTATGTACATGTGCTTTTTTCATTTTGTATTTTTAATAAATTTGCTAAGATTCAGGAAACTATTTTGAAAACCTAAATTACGTTCTATGCCAACCTATTTAGGGTGTTTTTACGTTTGAACTGCACGTTTTGTTATTAGGCTATATTTGTACTTGAATTACGTTGCTCCGGTACATTTCGTTTAGCGGATTTATGCGAGAACATTCCATACATTCCATAGCGTTCGAAATTATGGTGCAACATTCACAGTTAAGGTTAGGTAGGAGGATACTAACGGTTAAGGTTAGGCATGAGGTTACTAACGGTTAAGGTTAGATATGACGTTACTGAGGTTAATGTTAGAGTTAAGGTTAGGGTTAACATTACAAAAACCGACAATCGCGTGTCTGCATGACGCACGCAATTGTAGAACAAAACACACAAAGTGCCGGTCTGGATTTGAACTCGCGAACACTGGCATGCAAGTCGCGGATTTATACGCCCATCCACCATCCCCAACCTCCACCCTAGCAAAAACTATGCTATTTACATGCTACGTCATGATCTACTAATGTTCATATTAGACGTTATTCGAGTGTTCAATTTAGTTCCCTACAAACGTAATTGACCCTCTCATACGTTCATATTTGACATATTTCGGTTTTACAAAATAGTTCCCTCAGAACGTATTTAATGTGATTTAGGGCTGCAGAAATTAGTAGCAAAACACGATAGTAATGGTCTTACCTTGCGGAAGCACATGTGCATCAAGTCCGCACTATGCAGAGGCTTGTATCTGGTACAAAGTAACGTGCGATAAAATCTGATGTGTTCAGTGGACATCCTGCCTAAGCCTAGGTGCATTTGACTAATTTGCTCTTAAAATAACAATGACATGCTGCGATATTGACTTTAGATCAGGTTTTTGTTGGACAATGGCGCGATCTTTCAGATGCCTAAAAATAGCACTACGCCAAGAATTATCCTGAACACACCTCCCTGTAAGACCAATACGCCCATGGGCGCAAAGATGGGCACAGGTGCATTTGCTATTTAAACAACGTGGGCATTTGCTATTTAAACGACACAGGTGCTGGACGGAAAATTGACAACTGCGTCAGTCTTAAACTAGCAAAGACACGATTGTGCTTTGCGCTGCGTTGTGCCGTGTGCGAGATAGGGGCCCATGTGTACAAATTCCCCCTATCGTTCAAACTAGGGGCGTGCTGGATTCGGAATTGTTGATGACGGTTATGACGTAGGTCAAAGATGCCGGTTATTAACAGAAGTTGCAGCACACAACTTAGTTTGAATAAATAATGAGCAGACACTAATTACTCGCTATACGTATATTTAGGATTAACAGCAAGCCAACTAGCAATGAACGTGCTTTGTATTAAGTAGCTAAATCACACACAGTTAACAAACGTAGCCTTCTTAAATTCTCTAAGAGATGCATAAAATGAATTAGTTAATTACAAATGATGAAATCTACATACCTTTACCAAAAAATATAAGACGAATTACGACTGCTGTAAAAACAGTGGGCCATATTGAACTGCCTTTGAACTGGTGGATGGTTGAGAAGCAGCGAAGCAGTGTTTAATCCAAATGTCCGTGTAGGTTAATCTTCAGGTGGTTACGAAGATTGCTGGTATTGGCATTTGTAACAAATACAGTTTTTTGGATATTCTGCAAACAGGCTCATCAAGGATTTTTGGTTTTCCATTCCATTGCCGCCGAAATGTGAAATCACCGCGATGAGCCAACGACCTGTAGGAAGCACCTCCCTAACACGTTGTTGTTGAAAACAATTGAACTGATATATTCTGCATGTTCACATGAGTCTTCTTTGGATCTCATCCATCACGTTATTATACTAGGCTGTAAAAGCAGTTTGACATTGTATGGGTGATAACTTTTTTTTACCTCATTTTACTCCATCTGAACCAAAGTTATATGTTTACATTCCACTATATGGAAAATCAAACATTCACACATTTAACATGGATGCCTTTAGTCAAATCATGTGCGAGATGAAACAACCCTTAATTCCACAGGCACCGGATCTGTATGCAAGGAGTCGCTGCAGAGCAACATGTCAAGGTATTGTAGATGATCCGATTTATCAATCCCTCGGGCAGCAATGTGCCAATTTGTGCAAAGTCAGAGAAGCCATAGTTAGGCGTAACAACTGACTACCTAGAGATAGTTTGTCATGCCATGTTGCTTCTGTTCATTCAGGTAATCCCAGACTATGATATTGAGATCAATGCTCTGTGGAGACCATACCATCTGTTGTATAAATCCTTGTTCTTCTTTTCCCTGAAGCTAATCCTTTATGACCTTGGTCCTGTTTTTAAGGTCACTGTCCTGCTGCAGAATGAAGTTGTGACCAATCAGATGCCTACAATACTGTTTTTAAATCAAACTGAAAATGGTGTTGAGGGGTGACTTGTTTCCATCAACCCTGTGGTCTGGTTAGTTGGAACCAGTGCTTAGGGGGGATTGGAACAGAATGAATAAGTGCATAAATCATGAAGTGCATATAATTACGTAATGCTTTTATTGAGACCGGGAGCAAGATTGGCATGTATTTTGGAAGAATTAATAAATGTAAAAATAGATTTAACTATTTTACTCTCCAATAAATGTGCATACTCAACCAAACAACAATGTGTGTGTCATGCGATGGAGGTATAGCCCAGCCTTAAACATGGGTCACAGGTATGGCTGTCCAGGGGTTACCACTTGGTGGGCCCATCATTTGCATTAGCAGCACTGCACACTTGAAAAATGCTCCATGCCCATGATGCAGACATTTTCTCTTTGGAATCTGAATCTTCTAGTTCACCGTGCTTTGTTTTATCGTTTTTGTTGTTCAGTGCGGCTTGGCTTGCTTCTTTCCAGCTGTTTCTAGGCGTGGCATTTAATTTTTTTCCCTAGAGTCTGCCAGAGTGTCTACAAGAGTCAATGAATCTCATATAGGCAGGATGGTTTAAGGGTTAAAAGAAAATGTAGATATACTGTACTCTGGGTTAGTTCTATCATTGTTGTTTAAACTCCACTTGCAGCCATTAGCTACAGTACAGTAGCTTCTACTTTAGCTGTGTTAAAAAAATGTACACAGACTGGTTTTAAACCTGATAAAAATTGTATGTATATGGAACTACAAAGCACTTAATGCAATCACAATAACACATTTTGTCAAAATAATTACTTTATTATCTCAAAGTACAATTTCTTTCAATAGATTCTGAAATTTTATCACATGGATTTGCTCTATCCACCGATCTGTCATTAAATGTTTCTATTTATCTTTCTTTGATACATCTATGTATCTATATTTATCCTAATATTTATCTAATTACAGCATGAGGCAAATGCTTTTTTATTCCAGGCTAAATGTTTTGTAGATGTGTGTAATGTTAACCCCAACCTTAACCATGGATTTACAGTAACTTCAATAACTTGTCACCAAACTTTAACCACATCCATAATCCTATATGTTTCATATAATAATTAATCATAAGATGTTTTTATTAGTTATGATGGAATCCCTGTGGAATGTACCCTGATTCTGTGGTGTACTCTGATCGTGTGAAGCTGCAACATAATGATAGACTGATTATATTAAAACATACAGTTGTTGTGCTCAAGGTTTGCATACCCCTGGAGAATTGGTAATATATGTTCAATTTCTAAAGGAAACATGAGTGAGCAGGCAAAACAATGTTTTTTTTATTTTTCATGGGATTTATATTCAACTGTAGGTCATAACAGAATGGCACAATCATAAAACAAAACATGGCAACAAAGAAAATAATAAAATTACCCATATTGAAAAGTTTGCACACCCTCAGTACTTAATATTGTACTCCCTGTAGCATCAATGACAGCATGCAGTCATTTATGATAGTTGTCTTTCAGGCCCCAAATTCTTGCAGGTGGTATAGCTGCCAATTTGTCTTTGCAAAGTCTTTGGTTATCTTGCATGAACCTCACATTTGAGATTTCCCCAGAGAGACTGATGGCCACTCCAGAACCTGTGACTTGTGCTTAGGATCATTGGGCCTCATTCACTAATGTCTTCCTAAGAATTGTCTTAACTTTTTTCTTAATAAACTTCCTATAAAAATGATATGTCGGATTCATGACATGTTCTTAAACAACAGAAATGTTCGCACCTGTGTTCTTAGGATTGATGAATCACACCTCTTCGTAATTTAAAGTCAGTTGTTCCTAATTAGCATAAGAAAACGCCCCACAAATTCCCATATAAGGACATGACACTTCAGGGCCATGTGCAAGAAAAGTTGGAGAATGTTCAAAAGATGCACAGATGGTGGTGGTCCAACGATTCTGAGATAGAAATCCTACTGCAACAGGTAAATGCCAAACGAGGCGTAATATTTTGTAGTGTTTCCAGTGGTTTTAAAGCCACCAATAAAACGGCATGGAAGGAGATCACAGATTCTGCGAACTCTGTTTCTGGACAGCGTTGCTCAGTTGAAGATGTAAAACATACATGGTTAGACTTAAAATCAGAGACCAAAAAATCCATTGCCAAACATAAGAGACAAATACTGACCACTGGAGGGGGGCATGCAGGCCCTGAGTTATCTGAGATTGACCAGCGCATCAGGGTCATTATTGTTGAGACGGCACTATCAGGTGTGCCATCAGCGAAGCACCTGAACACTGACCAGGGCCCGGTTCCCCGATAACGTTCACTCTTAGCCCGCTAAGAAGACCCTAAAAGATATATCTTACAGAAGTTGTTTACGTTCGTAAGTGTGTTCCCCGAAGTCTCCCTTAGAATCTTCTTAACACGTCGCACTTAAGCTGCCACTTAAGTGCGACGTTACAAGGCGCTGTCCCAAGGGAAAGTGCTGAATGTGTTGTCATCGATTGCTCAGGAATCGATTTTTCAGTTCACGCGAGGTGCAATACGGTGTTAAGAAAGACAACACGTAATGTGTAAATGAAACATTCCTCAAATTATTCCAGTAACATTTATTTTAGCATAGTTGAAGTTATCAGTAAAATATAGACTACTAATTAAATTATAAAATTGTCAGTAATGTG
>JACXGM010027346.1:0-14600 GCA_016801145.1 Umbra pygmaea | reverse complement strand
AATAGTACATTAACACTTAGATTAAACATCACCATGGCGCCTCGGCGCATCCGGGCTGTCACAAAGGACTGGGTTATAACATTTGAATATCTTCCAGAGGGGGAGCAGGCATTTGTCCTAGAACCCCGTGGAGACAACATAACCTTTACAAGTAATACTATCAAACTCCCTTTATGGGTGGATCACAACCAAAAAACACATAGGTACAGGTTTAAATGTGTGACATACATTGGGGTTTCCCCCTTTCCATGAATCTTAATTCATCCCAGGAGGGATGAGAAACCAGCTGTTGAAGGAGTCACTATTTGGATCTTATAAACATTAATTTCCCACTACACTATCTATAGATGTAGAAACAATAACGTAAGTTCATTTTTCACTGGAGATGCTAACATCGCATATGGTGTAGCGGATGATGACGGTAGATGCAACTACGTACATTTACAATGTACTAAAGTTGTTAGTTCGACTCCCTGTAACAGCATAAACTATTTTTTCTCAGTCTGTTTAGAGGATACATTGAAATTGTATATTGTAATTGTAATCATCACAGTTTAACTAGTTATAATTAGTTTAATATAGAAAAAATGTTTTCTAAAATATATTGTTTTCGCTCTAAGCGCTTTTCCAGACTTGTGTTCTGCATAGGTGTACTCTCCAGTAGAAGTATGTAGGAGGAATGACATTTTGAGAGACACACTTCAAGCTATAAACCTATTTCTTGATATTTTAAAAACATGAAAAAAGTGATTCATAAGATAATATACCATTATAAGTAGGCAAACCTTAGTTAATTGAATGTAACCGTCATTGACGTTTTATTTCTTATTAAATCAAACACAAAGCACAGGTCTAAGGAAAATTCTAACCAACGGTATAAAAATCTGATTTTAATGTATCCAAAAATACAAAAGAATAATGTACAGTGCTGTATAGAGTTGTAGGGTACTGCCGTTCTTACAATTTTACATTTTAGTTGCCCCACCACCCAGCTCCAACACCACAGGTAAAACATTGTAAAGGTGATCAATGTATCTGTTGCCTGCTTCGAGTGTCAGCTTTTCAAGACAGAATGTTCAGATCGCAGTTACGAAATGATCTTTGCTTGTCGGCTTGGCCTACTTACGGACAAACATTTTCAGCTCATTCCAAACGTTTTCGATGGGGAATCGGGAGACCTACAGTAGATGAAAAGTTAAGACAATGTTAAAAATGATTTACAGTGAAATATAAATTGCTGTGTACTTTATGTATATACAGTGGGGCAAAAATATATTTAGTCAGCCACCAATTGTGCAAGTTCTCCCACTTAAAAAGATGAGAGGCCTGTAATTTTCATCATAGGTACACTTCAACTATGAGAGACAAAATAAGGAAAGAAAATCCAGAAAATCACATTGTAGGATGTTTTATGAATTTATTGGTAAGTTATGGTGGAAAATAAGACACTCTGTCGGTGTGTTGACCCAGTTTATGCCTTCAATTTGAATGCACTCATGAGTGGCTGTGTGTTTTGGGTCATTGTCTGCATTGGATGAAGAAATGGCACTCAGATGAATAATACAAAACTTATAGTAACATAATAACAGTGCGGTATTGTGCTGTTTACTGTACCTTGAAAAAAACAGTTTTCCCAGAAAAACATATCGAATGTAGGGCCCAGCTGTCTTCTTAATCATTTCCTCCTGGAAAAACTGCCACGCCATAATATCTGAACAAGGAGTCAGCAGTTAATTATGAGTAAATAGTATATTCATCAAGAGCAATTTAGTTACAATCTAGGCTACATTTACCTGCATTTACCTACATTTTTCTTGTTGTAAATATTAAAAAAGCTGCTGCAAATAGTTGCCTACATTTTTTTAAGTAGAAGAGCAGCATAATATTTTCGCAGTGCAGTATATAAAACTATTATTTAAGTTCCCTTCAAAAATCAGGTATGGGCCGGGTCCCTGATGAGAAATTGCTTCCCACACATGGAGTTTTAGGGGATGTTTTGGAGACTGCTTCGGTGATCTTTTACCAGGTTTGCTGTAACAAAACCTTGAAAATTGCTCAAGGGCAACTGTGGTTTCATCAGTGAAGATGACGTTTTGAACCGTTCTTTATTATCGATCCATGCCTGGGCCTGCTGTACACAAAGTTCTTTATATTTAAGGCGAATCAGGATACAACCTGCAGAGAATAGTGAACAGTGAATTGTTCCATACATTTACATTATGTCATATTGCAGGCTGAAACATTGATGTATTATTCTTACCGAGCTTTTCCATAAGACCACCCAAGTCCCTTCAGTTTTTTCCAATTGTGGTTTGACCAACGCTGATGTTGTCTTGATGCTTGGATCTCTTTTGTAGAGCGCTCATCATTTTCATTCAGCAGGGAATCTATTGCTTGAATGGTCTCAATGGAAAGAGAAAACAAATACAATTAAAACTAGACCATGGACAAAACCTTCTGTACACCCAATCATGACACACACTGTACTATAGGCCCTGTACTGTTCATACCTGGTCATTTTGCTGGGCTTTCACATTTGTTTTTCCGCTGGCAGGCAATGGCAGTGATGTCAAATTGTAGTTTCACTGACGACAATTCCCATGTCTAAAAGTATTTTTTAAATGTCTGTTATGGCATCTAAAAATACAGGAAAAACATATACAGTGCTGTATTGAGTTGCAAGTGCTTTTATAATACAATAGTAATAATCCAAACATTTTTTTTGGCTGTTTCTCTGAGACAATGGCAGACAACTTGATGAACTGCAGAGTGGCATTGGCAGAAACACAGGCCACGTCAGACTACAAACAGTTTTTTAGACAAAGCTAAATTGACTGAAGCAATAAACGTATTTCTTGATGTAGAACCATAATGCAAACAAACTTATTTGGTAATCTTTGAAACTCTTTTTTAAACATTCAAATTCTAAAGAACCTATAATATTATAAATATACAACAGTATAAATCTGAGTATTTAGGCAGTAGATATCCAATTTTTCAAAAAGGAAGGTAGATGTAGAGTTTTATGAATTAAGTAACAAATAGTGTCTGATTAATTTAAAAACATTCTTTGGTCATGCGCTGGATTCGAACCCGGAGCGTCCGGTTAAAGACTAGATCAATACTAGAGGTTGGCTACTTAATCGGGCTGGCCGATTAATTATGGCCGATTATGAGTTTTCAAAATAATTATTAATCTGCATTTTTGCTCGCTGATTATGGCCGATACGTTTTTGGAGACAATCCACATCCTCTAGTGTTTACAATTCGATAGCATATCACGTGGAAACTGCGCATGCAGCCAGCCCATCTGTTGTGAGCAAATGTCCACCTGTCCCAAGCTGCAGCATCTCAAGTCTGGAGGAAGTTTTGACTGCAGAGAAGCAAGGATAAGTTTGTAGCTTGCATGAAAGGGGATAATGTAAAATCAGTTGCATATAATCACTTGTTAGCTTCACATAATTAATATAAGTCTAGAATAGTGGTTAGAGATTCACTGCTTTCGTTCCGACAGAACTGTTACCTTTTTTTTGTCAACCAAAACTTTTATCTGTTCTGTTTTCCTCAAGGCTTTCAGGGAAAAACAACCTGTTTATAAAACCTGCTTCACAAGGGTTAACTAGCTATATTGCGTTGCATATGATGAATAATGGGATTTATAATTAATCATTAGATCAGCCAACAGTAGATTAAAATCAGGTACTGGCACAAACGAGTCCATTCGACAATGCACAGTCATTGCGCACATATAACTTGTCAAAATACGATGCCTATTCAAAACAAAACACAGAAGCCATTCATGCTAGCAGGGAATATACAGCGCTAGTGTTCTCAGACGTGGTTTTCAAAGTATTTCTGATGTTCATATATTTTTAGCTAGTTCATAAGCCGCACAGATAAAATATAACACACTATTATCGGCCACAATCCCTGTTTATTGGCTACATCCGTATTTGGTTGCAATACGTTACATTTTATGTTAATTTTGTTTCAAAAAGCTACATAGTGGTGTTCTCTGAAGTGTTTACTAGGAAGCTAGAGCTTGACTTCCTGTTATGAAACTAGAAAAACTGACCAAGTCTTCTTTGCCTAACCCAGTGCACACTTATGTTGATTCGTAAAAGAAGGAATGTCGCCCCAAAGTTTTTTTCCAGTGGTTTTTAACATGTTAACAATCAATCAGACAAATGTATTTTATAAATCCTTTTTTATAACAACAGTCATGATAAAGTGCTTTGACAGATAACCGGCCTAAAACCCCCAAGAGCAAGCATCAACAAGTGATGCACAGTGGCCAGGAAAAACTCCCTAGTAGGTGTAACCTAGGAAGGAACCTAGAGATGTGCCAGACTCAAGGGGGTGGCCAGTCCTCTTCTGGCTGTACCGGGTGGGGAATCCGAAGATACACAGTACATTGTATTAAGTCCACATTGTTTGTCAATTTTAAATTAGTGTCCATGAATGGAGATAGGAATGGATGGGCTGTGAACACAGTTTTGTGTAGCATCAACACAATTCGGGGGTCTTGGGCAGGGACAACGGGATGTGCTCTGCAGACTGAACAATTAATTTATTTCTGGCTACTAGCAGGTATATGGACAGTTAGACAACTAAGCTAGCAAATATAGCAGCACTTTTAGCTATACAGTTATTTAGAGATTAAAGATAAAATATTTCCTGAGGTAGTGTCTGTCGTCCAAGTCACAGACAATTTCGATTCATCGCCTTTTAAAAATAGCAAAGACATAACTTAACCTACATACATTTTTTTGAAAATTTGTTGATGTCTAGCTGAAAGGATATATTTTATAGCAAAAAGTACTGTTGTTTTTCAGTGAATGTCAATTTTGAATTTGAGATTTATTCTTCTAGCAGTGTCCGTTAACAGGGGGTGGCGGATAACAGGCAGATGTTAGCTACAGCATTGTTTTGGAGTTAGTTTATAGTAAAATAGTAATACTCATCCTCAAATTTAATATTTTGTTCGTTTTTTTGTTGTTTTACACAATCGATGTATGTGCTGCCTCTGTTTTTCAAATATACCATTTCAATCTTCAATCTTTCAGTCCCATACACTCCTTTTGAGATGAGTGCGGTTGTACCTTTTCAAAGCTTTCTATAGAAGAAGGTGATGTTAGAAGTTGATTCAAAATATGCTAGGTTAATTTTAATAAGTATTTTCAGAAATAGCTACCAAAATGAGGCATGTTCTTGTGTTTTTCCAACCCGAAAATGTATATCCATTTTTTTTGTGGCGGATCAAGCATGTTTTAAATGTTTAAAGGGGTGGTCCAAAGCCGAAATTTAGGGTGCAAGTTATTCTAGCCAACCTGTCAGAAATGGGAGCAATTAGGGCTGGCTGTCTTGCTCAAGGACATAATGATGCTTTTCCAAGTTAAGGGATTTCAGTCAGTTCAAAATGTCACTTGTGCCAGTTACAATGTGTTACAATTGGTTACACATCTCCCTAGCGAATAAGTAGAATAATGAAATGAAAGTAATCATAGCTACCTATTAGTTACAGACTGCTAGGCTACAGGTGTATGCTAACTTTTTAATGTTTGCTGTGTTTGTTACAGATGCATGCTGCGTGTCTTAGATTCCTTTGGCACGGAGCCTGAGTTTAACCACGCTCACTATGCCCAGTCTAAGGGCCACAAGACCCCATGGGGAAAGTGGAACCTCAACCCCCAGCAGTTCAACACCATGTTTCGTAAGTACCACACAATGGCTCCAGGGTACAGATCTCAGATCAGTATGTTCCTCTTCCCTAATCATAACCATAAACGACTGTGGGACATTTCTGTAAAAAGTGTTGACTGACATAGCCTACTCCCTTTTAATGACCAAGTTGTGTCTATTAAATTCCTCATTTGTATTTAAACATACCTTTTATGTTAACAAATTCACAGCAACAGCCATGCCTGGATAATTATTGGTTTCAAAACGCATCTAAAAAGCACTTCGTTAGGTGGCCTAATGAACATAACCTGATCGTGGGCGAGTCCATCACCCCAGGGGAGGGGTTAACCTTTTCCTTAATAGCTGGTGGATAACAAAATGTTACCCTGAATGAATGACTACCTTGCCCCAGGTCTCAGTTACAGTGGTGTGGCCCACGTCAGGCCAACCAGGCTCAATAGCCCCTTTGTCTTGGGGATGGAGCTTGACATTCTCATACGACACAGACCTTTTCAACTCATCCAGTTTACTAGCTGTGAGGGTTAGATGATATCTCTAACAAACCAAGCGCACACTGGTTACACCGCGGGCCGAAATGAAACTCAGATAAGTTTCGCCGCGTTGGGCATGTTGGATTTGCTTACCCTTGCCCAAGAAGAAAAATCCACCTTACTCCCACCTACATGTTCCCCACTGTATTATGCTTTGTTTCCTATTTGGTCATTACAGATCTCTATTTTCAGGCTTAAGGGATGTCACTGTATACCCAAGTTTCCGCCGTGTGAAAACAATGGGGCTTGAATAATATGCAAACAAAATAGGTCTTTTCAATAAAGTTAACTCGAGAGTATTGGGCTTTCTTCCCATCCTACAGCTAAAGATGTAACGGAGGACATTAAAACAAAGAAGGCGCCACGGGGAAATCGATCCTCACCCTGGGCTCCATTTGTTACCATTAAGTAGCCTTGCATAAATCACTGTGTGAAGGGAAATGGCTTGAGATAGGGAAAGGGGCAGGCTCTGGCCAATACAAAATGTGAGCAAGCAGCTTAAGCCAATGAGAGAGTAGAGGAAAAATGTCTCTACCCAACAAGACAGAAGAAAGAACAATTGTAGCAGCCAATTGATGGATTAACATGAGCAAGACCCAAACAGGGTCATGCATCCAATTGAGTCAGATTAACATATCTTAGAGGCTAAACTGAACACTCTGGTCCCAGCTATGTTTGTGCTGTATTGGAGACCAGTCTGAATTTAAGACCAGGCTAAACCTGAATCAAAACTGAGAGAAAACTTTTTCCCTACAGTTAATTTTTTCAATACCATAGAAACAGTTTCTGATTGGTTTAGGTGTTTTCAGCAAGGTACTATTTCTAGTTCAGGCTTGCACTAAGCCACTATATATTTATTCCTTCTGTAGCTTGCATTAAGTTTTATAGAGGGAATTACCAGGTAATACAAAAAAGTAATTCATCAAGTCAATCAAATGTTGATTGGATTGAATCCAAGTTGAAATTGAGAGGTAAGCACGTTGAGGGCAATTTCTCATTTGAAACGGCGACCTGGCCAAGATAAAAGAACTGAGGTACAGAAGACATAGAGTTACACATGAATTACATGACAAAGATGTACAGAATAAAAATAATAAAAACAAGAATACAGTGTGCACATCTTCAGATTAAACAATTAAGAATTTGTACAGTTAGTGCAACAAATGTTAGCATATGGAGGTTGATATTTGATAAGTACTGTGGTGTGGCAATATAGTATGCAGTCAATGTGATATAGGGTCTAAAACAGAGAGGTAGATTTAATACTAAGCGGCAGTGAAAAAAACAACACTAGCATAGGTAGCGTAATGACCAAGACTTTGGAAAAGGGAGTGTGCAAAACATAAAAAACTTGCAGGTGAGAGTGTGCAAAATGTATTAATGGCCGAAAAGAGCGGGTGGAGTCAACATGTACAGATGTAGGTACGATAAAGGGCATTTAGTTGCCAATAAATTGTCTATTACCAATGCTGGGTGGTGCTAAACCGCTTCAAAAAAAACACAACGCTCCTAATGGGTTTGTCATTTTACAATGAAAATGCATGAGTTTGCAGTTCTAATCCCTTCTACAGTGGGAATATCATTGTTTTTGGTGTTAAATTAATGAGACACTGTTCGTTACTACTTTAATTTACAGTGGTTATCAATTTGTTAAATCAACCCAGGTTTTTGCAATCTGGCGACAAGCGCATTCACATAAAAAGGGGTGATGTGTGCACCATATGATCTCAAAATCTGCTAGAGCTGTATATTTTGCTCAAGAGGAGCAAACATTTATTTTAGAGAAATATTAATAATATAAAAATATAATCCAGCGGGGGAACAGCGGGCCCGGGGTCAGGCGCGACGGAGGGCCCGGGGTCAGGCGCGACGGAGGGCCCGGGGTCAGGCGCGACGGAGGGCCCGGGGGCAGGTGCGACGGAGGGCCCGGGGTCAGGCGGGACGGAGGGCCCGGGGTCAGGCGGGACGGGCAAATCAAAGGGCCCTGGGACGGGCAGTTCAAAGAGCCGGGGGACCAGCGAAACAGTGGGCCTCGGCGGCAGGGTGTATGGGAGCCCTGGTGGCAGGGTGTCTGTGACGTCCAGCATCGGCGGAGGGGGTCCGGACATCAGCGTCGGCACAGGGGGTCCGGACGACAGCGACGGCGGCTGGGGTCCGGACTACGGCGACGGCTGTGCCGGGGGTCCGGACGGGAGCGGCGGCAGAGCAGGGGGTCCGGACGGCAGCGGCGGCAGAGCAGGGGGTCCAGATTCCTC
Organism: Umbra pygmaea; assembly: GCA_016801145.1. Lineage (NCBI taxonomy): Eukaryota > Metazoa > Chordata > Actinopteri > Esociformes > Umbridae > Umbra > Umbra pygmaea. The sequence goes on along the minus strand of JACXGM010027346.1, from coordinate 6,112 downwards.
CAGGAACTGGGGCCCTAGGGGCATGAACAGGAGCCCTAGGGGTGCTAGCCTGGAAGCTAGTGGAGCTAGCCTGGCAGCTAGAGGTACATATAAAGATAGCCTGGGAGCTAACCTGGGAGCTAACCTGGGAGCTAGGGGATCTAGCCTGGGAGCTAGGAGATCTAGCCTAGGAGATCTAGCCTGAGAGCTTCTACCCTGCACCTGGGAACAAGGGTATGTAGCCTGAGGGCTACGGAGAACGGGAATGCTTGCCTGGGAGCTAGTGAAATAGCTTACCGGGGAGCTAGGACAACAGCTAACCTGGGAGCTAGGGGATCTAGCCTGGGAGCTAGGGGATCTAGCCTGAGAGCTTCTACTCTGCACCTGGGAACAAGTATATGTAGCCTGAGGGCTACGGAGAACGGGAATGCTAGCCTGGGAGCTAGTGAAATAGCTAACCGGGGAGCTAGGACAACAGCTGGCCTGGGAGCTAGGGGGAATGTGTAGAATGCTAGCAGAGTGAACAGGGGTAGTACTCAGACAGGGACTACTACACTGCACATGAGAGCTAGGGGAGGTGCTAGGCTGTAAGTTAGTATGGGTTGCCTGTGAGCTACTATAGGGAGCCTGAGGGTTGGTAGAGGGGCTAGCTAGGAAGCTAGGGGAACCAGTGAAAGGAGGGGAGAAGCTGTGCTGGAGTAGCCCATAGACCTGGCCTGGGCACAGATCCGGCGGTTGATTCTGTCGAGGTCCCCCCCGAAAGGTAGTCCTCAGAGAGAGAGAGAGAGGAAAACTCTCTGCGGGTTCGCGGCTGCTCCTTCGCTGTCTCATTTTCAGGTCGTTCATTCTGTCACGTTTACCTTTAGTGCGTCGCAATATAGATGAGACAGATGCAAAAGTATCATTGAACACAATATATATTTATTACCGAAGGACTCAGAAAACCAAATACTCCCTCGTCTGTGGAACTGTCAGCGCTTGACTTCGATGCTTTGGAGCAGGTTAGGTATGCAGCGTAAATTACCATGGCGATGTAACCAGATAACAAGTGAACCACGGTTGTGACACTCACTAACCCTGAATCCTGCTTTGTAGTATAGGCCTTTGGCCTCCTTTCCTCAAGATCCGAGACTGCTGAATCATATCTCAATACACCTACTCTAGTTTCAGTTTCTGTCAAGATATGCACAACTAGATAATCTGCGATATTAAAGAGCTTTTGCTTGCTGGACAACCATGTTTGTTAGAATCAATGTGAAAATCCCTTCAATGCCTTGAAAATGTTAAATATCCTATAGAATTGTTATGATAAATTTGGCATACCATAGGAATGTATAGGAATTTAATATCTGACAGAATATGAGTATTCTAATATCCAAAAGTGATCTATTTATGAGACAATGTCAAGGCATTATAGGGACAACTAATTCAGGTTTTTCACGAAGGACGGCTCAGTGCTTACAGCTAAGGTGCTAACACTGTCATTTCACAGTTTTGAAACCTGAATCTGTGGACAGGTAAGTATTCCTACAGAAAACTGGGATTAAAATTAATGTATTATTTTGTCTGTAACATTGTTTAAACTATGACAGTGACCTGACAAAATGTGACAAAGTTCAAGTGGCTTTAAATTTTCCCATGTAGCTCACTTGTTAAGAACATGGCACTTGTAACGTCAATGTCGTGGGTCTACTGCACACACTAGTGCCCAAAATATATTAACCCATTACAGTACGTCACTCTAGGTAAATGATGTACTGTCGTATGCAAAAGTTTAGGCACACCTAACAATTTCCATGATTTTCATTTATAAATAATTCAGTGTTTGGATCAGCAATTTCATTTTGATCTATCAAATAACTGAAGGACACAGTAATATGTCGGTAGTGAAATGAGGTTCATTGGATTAACAGAAAATGTGCAATATGCATCAAAACAAAATTGTTTGTTTCATAACTCCCAGGTATAACACCTGTAATTCAAATAATTACATCAGTTCTGTAATCCCATGTATAGACAGGATACATATCTACTAAATGTGATAATTTGTCCAGCATACAAATTTTGCCAGCCAATACATTAACAGGCTTCCCATTGTCTGTTGTGAGATTGATGATTGGCTTTGCACCGGTCATATTCAGCAAGTTCACATGAGAAAGATATTCTTTCAGCTGCGAAGTGTGTGATTGACTGAGTACAAGAGAGATGGAAAGAGAGACATGGAGACGGAGAGACACACACGGAATACAGAGACACACACACACACGGAGTGTCGAAGAGACACACACACGGAGTGTCGGAGAGACACACACACGGAGTGTCTTAGAGACACACACACACGGAGTGTCTTAGAGACACACACACACGGAGTGTCGGAGAGACACACACACACGCGGAGTGTCGGAGAGACACACACACGCGGAGTGTCGGAGAGACACGCACACGGAGTGTCGGAGAGACACGCACACGCAAAGTGTCGGAGAGACGCACACGCAAAGTGTCGGAGAGACACGCACACGCGGAGTGTCGGAGAGACACGCACACGCGCGGAGTGCCGGAGAGACACGCACACGCGCGGAGTGCCGGAGAGACACGCACACGCGCGGAGTGCCGGAGAGACACGCACACGCGCGGAGTGCCGGAGAGACACGCACACGCGCGGAGTGTCGGAGAGACACGCACACGCGCGGAGTGTCGGAGAGACACGCACACGCGCGGAGTGTCGGAGAGACACGCACACGCGCGGAGTGTCGGAGAGACACGCACACGCGCGGAGTGTCGGAGAGACACGCACACGCGCGGAGTGTCGGAGAGTGACGGAGAGTGACGGAGGGTGACACGGGGGGAGAGAGAGAGAACCCCATCCAGTGAACACGTGTTCCACTGCTCAGGCACCAGCTGGTGTACATATTTGCCTGCTCAATCCGTTACTTTTGGTTTTGTTTCCATCATGTGCACAGGGCGGACGGACAGACATCTGCAAATTTAGGGGCCTGTCCCTGTTCCCTATAGTGCACTACTTTTAATTCATATTTCCTATATACAGGAGTGCATTACTTTTGACACAAATTCCCTATATACAGTAGTGCACTACTTTTGACACATTGCCTACATACAGTAGTGCACTACTTTTGACACATTGCCTACATACAGTAGTGCACTATTTTTGACACATATTCTATGTAATGTTTTGCACAATGTTTGACTGGGGATCTGTAAACAGGCAAAACTGTTCATGAGATCTGTTGAGAGCAATTCAGAGAATGAGATCAGATCTATAGTAAGAGCTGTAATATCTGAGATGCAGTGGGAATACGCCACCCATTTCCCTCCATGTTGTTCATAACTGACCTAAAGTATTCTAGAGATTTAACATCATTTCTGGGAAACTGCCAACTTCACTTCCTGGGCCATATTTTAACGCTCTAAGCGCATTCATTAATTAATGGGTGTGTTGGGCATAACATGCAATAACCCAATCAGAGATTCATCTCCCATTCCCCTTAAGAGCCAGGCGCATTTGGCGCATTGCTATTATGACGGCGGATTTGCACCGTAATATTTTTATTTGTAATGTTTTGCATGTTTGTGTGCTGCTGCGCTTCCCTGTGTGTGTGTGCAACAAGCATAGTCTGTACGCGCTGTGCATACGCCTAGGTGCATTTGACTAATTTGGTGTTAAAATAACAATGACATACTGCGCCATTGACTTTAGACCAGGTTTTTGTTGGTCAATGGCGTGATCACTTTCTGATGCCTGAAGATAGCAATACACCCAGAATTATCCGGAGCTCACCTCCCTGTTAGACCACCACACCCATGGGTGCAAATATGGGTGCAGGTGCACTTGCTATTTAAACGACTCGGGCGCCGGACAGGAAATTGACAACTACGTCGGTCTTAAACTAGCAAAGACACTTGCGTTTTGGCATTGCGCTGCGTTCTGCCGGGTGCAAGATAGGGCCCCCTGTATCAGTTTTCCACGCTCACAGGTAAAGCTACTATATCAAGCATTTTCATTTTGAACTGTTTGATTTAGGATCCGTTTTACGATTTTAGAAATGTTAAGGTATCAACTCCCTTTACCTGATCATTTGGTCAGGACTTCCCAAAACTTGTAAACTCAGAGTTACTCAGAAAAGTACTCAAGTACTCTTGTACTCTGTTTTCAATGTGTTCTGAAGTTCCTAAAATGGCCACCATGAATCTCTAAATTTCACCGCAGTGATGTCACTGTAGTGATTTTTGAAAACTACAGCTATATTCAAGAGAATACTGCTAAGCCTGTTTGTATTGGAGCTCGGTGGGATATCTAGCTGTCTATCAACTTTATCAAGACAGATCAAGGAAAATCCAGGGTTATTTCGATAAGACTCGCTAAATTAAGTGAGTTCCATTCCATCACTGTAGCTAATAGGAGTCCCTGCTCAGTAACCTAGGTAACTCATACTGCTTAACAACCCTGCTCCCTCACAGGCAAACTGTCAAGCTTAATTTAGCTGTGTTTCAAAGAATTGCCATCAGGCAATTAGAATCTTAAAAGACCTTGAAAATCCTTTTGCGCTCGCATTACTTTTGTTATGTCTGCGTTTGGAAAGTCCCGACTTTTAGTTCAATGAGTTTTTAAGTGGTGGTTTAAGGGAAATTAATCATAAATATGTTGTAAAGTAATGGGTGATTTGCATAGAGTAAGGGGTAAGGAACAAACATTCACTTTTCTATGCTCTAATTCTGAACACTCAAATTGGAATGGACCAATGAAGGGGGTTACATTTTGTTTTAAGGACCCCTTAATTCGTATTCAGGGATTTGCCATGACTTCAGAGGTAGTGTAAGGAAAAATGTATTATATTTTAAGGTATTGTCCTTTAATATTGTAAACACTGGTACAAAATAAATACTGCCACGATGCTCAAAATGTAGTGAAACACACTAGAATACGACATATACACACAGACCTCCATAAAGACATTGAACGACAGCTACAAAACACTCAGACTGGACTTACATGCATAACTAATGAGTGTGCAGCTGGTACTGATTATTGACTAAGATCTATTGGGTAACAGAGATGTGATTCCTTCCTGACAATTAGACAATTAAGGTGATGGAATGAATAAATGAGTCAGAATAAACAGAAAGGTTGAGATTAAACATGATCTCAGAGCCAACTGATGCCCTCAGGGGGCAGATTGTGATATTGGTTAATTTCATTGTGTCCATCAGTTTAACATAGGAAATTAAAGAAATTGCACTCTCCATAAATATTTTGAGGGAGGAGCAGATGTAATTTCAAGGATTTTTTTTTGTGGAAAAACCATATCAGTTATAATAATTTATTATTCAAAATATGATATTAAAAAGTAAATAATGTATGTTTTCATGTCATCCGTGTTTTTTCCTTTTATTTCACCCAATGGCCTTTGTGCCATGGCATGTGGCCATTGTATATGGGTCGCTAACAACTTTGAAGTTTCAGAAGTTTTTTTTGAAGTTTCTTTTACAAAAGAAAGAAAATAGAAGAAACTATCTCTCTCTAGACCAGAATGTGTTGTTTTCTAATTCAATGTGGTAACATGCCAAAATCTTTAATGAACCCTCAAAATGTGGTGTGAGCCATTGATGTGTCTTGGCAGGCCTATAGCCACAGCTGGTTGAGTAATGCTGGGAAGTGGTACACTCTAAATGATTTTTTACATTTTAAAAGATTTTCTAAATGTGAGAGACCACAAACATGAGGACAAGAAATCCTAGATTTTACAGTTTTGCTCCTAAAGTGTGTAGTGTGTCTTGATGTGACAAAGACAGCACACCACACACAAACATATTTTCAACCAGAGTCCTGACTGCGAACACGCAACATCTCTTGAGACTTCATTTATCTCTCGAGACTTCAGAATAAGCATGACCAACTCTTCTCCTTGTCCAGTCTATTATTCACCTCCATATTCAACCTCTCCCTAACACAGTCTGCAGTCCCCTCCTGCTTCAAGCAGGCCACCATTATCCCGGTTCCAAAAAAACCTTACATCACCTGCCTAAATGACTACCGCCCAGTAGCACTAACCTCAATCATCATGAAGTGCTTCGAGCGGCTGGTCAAAACTCATATCTGCGCCGCCCTTCCGGACAC
>JACXGM010027344.1:0-14521 GCA_016801145.1 Umbra pygmaea | reverse complement strand
TTTGGAATGAACCAAAAAACTAAAAAATCGCATGACATTTGGACGATTCATGATGATTTTATTTCCATTAGAGTTGCCTACATTGACAATGCTGTGTTAAAGAGGAGTGGCTCCCCCGTACCAAGATGGCGGCTCGATTGACGTATTCGTTCCAATGAGCAGCAGTAGCCAAGGCGACATCTAGTCTATATATCTATGCATCAAACATACAAACAGTCTGTCAGACTGACCCAGACCAACCAGCTGTTTCTCTGCTAAAGAAACTGTGCTATCCTGTGGCCTACAAGGACCACAACATTAACACACCACAATCTCTCGGGTATGTACTTCTTCTTACCTTAACACCTTGCTAGTAGAAGACCAATGTATATTAAATATTTTAAAGAAAGTATTAAAAAGATCAGAACATATGATACTTACATGTGTTTATTTTTCTTCTATTTTCAGATGGTAGTTGAGGAATAAAACAAGGTTGTTGGGAACCACCACACCAACTTCCCTGTTAGGAAGGGAGGGCTGTTCATCAACCCTCAATACCCAGGGTTAGGGGCATCCCCGGATGGGATGTTGCAATGTGACTGCCATGAGATGTTTGTGTTGGAGGTAAAGGCACCCCGCAGCCTTAAGAATTCCACATTGATTGACAAAAGCATACATGATAAAAGTTTTTGTTTGCAAGAGTTGGAAGGTAAACTGTCATTAAAGAGGGACCACCAATATGTCTATCAAGTGCAGACACAAATTCATATTTCGCAAGCTATTGTGACTTTGCTGTTTGGGGACCAGGAAAGGGGGACAATGGGGAGTTACACATCGAGAGAATTCTTCCTGATACTGACTTTTTTTAAAACATGTGAAAAAATTAACACCTTTGTCAAAAAATGTGTCATTCCAGAGTTGCTAGCAAAAGTGTAAATAGCTCCTATTCTTGCAACATCACATCACTACCAAACAACCATCTGAAGGCAAGGGATGTTACTGTGGGGTGTCTGTTCTCCATAATGAAGACAGACTTGAGTGCAAATCAGAAATCTGTGAAAGGAAATACATTCATAAAAGTTGTTTAAAGTTTGACAACACTCATTTAAAAGTTTCAAGTTGGAAATGCAGTGACTGTTCACGAATAATAGCTAAAAAAAAGAGAGAAATAACAGGAAGTGAGAAAAGTAGCATTGTAAAGTTTTATTTGACATGGGCTCCATACAAGCTGTGTGATGATTAAAGCATATAATTATAATGAATATCAATGTTTATCATTATTTAGGATGCTCAGCTCCACAAATTTGAATTGCTATTGTACTTATGGTGTACCGACTTCGTGCCTCACCAATAACTCTCTCTACATGGATCCTAACTGATGCAAGCCCCCGTGTGGACTCCAATTCCACTGGAGCCAACTGCTTTTTTCCTTTAGTAAAAGCTGGGATCTTGAGCTCAGCATTGTACCGACTGAGTCTGCCACATCAAACCCTCTATCAGCTAGAATTACATCACCCAGGTTGAGGTTATCCAGAAAGCCATTTCTTTCAGTCAAGTATTTGTCTGATGTTCTGCCTCCCCATCCTTTTGATATAAAATAAATAGTTCCATGTTGTGTTATGCCAATTAAATGTTTCATGTCTTTTGACTTTTCAATGAAAATCTCAAAGCAGTCTATAATACATGCACACAGAAGCGTCATGCGCCTATTTTTTTTAAGGGAGCACAGTGTGCACAACACACGCAGATATGTGCCCACAAATACAGATATTAAAAGGAAAATCCACTTGGCTCAAAAATCTGAGGGGCCACATACCGTTCTGCTGGCAGTTGTAATTAATATTTTAAAGATACAACTAAGCAATATAAGGGGATGGTTCATTCTCAGTCTCATGAGCGTTAACAGCAGTTCCTGGAAGGGAGAGGTTTGTGTCATTCAGTCTAATGTTTTCATCCCTGAGGCTATTACATTACCTTTCTAAGCTTTTAAACTTTTCCTTGCATGATTTGTTGTCACAATGTTGATGTTCCTTCTCAGGTGGTACTGGCTCAGCTTCTGGGACTGAGGTTAAATTGAGCACAGCATCTTGCTTCTCTTGCTCTTCCACCCTTCTTTTCTGCATTCTGCTGTGCTGCTCATACCTTTCCATGTCGTGCTCCTTTTGCTTCTTTTTGGTGACTGGTGTGTGGGAGAAGATTGAGACCCAGTCAGGAGACAGCGAGTCATCAGATTTGGCACCAATACAAATTCAAGAGGCTAAATGTAAATAAGTATCATACAATGATGTAGTCGTATACTACACTCCTAACGTGAATTGTGCAAACATTTCAACAATGTTTTTCATATCACCGGACATGGGTTAATAAAGGAATGAACTGTTAACAGGTAAATATATTATTTCATTAGGTATGCAGAAGCATGATTCACTTTTGATTAAACTTTGACTTATGAGTAAACCTGGACCCTATACCACCAACTAATTTCTTCATGTATTAACTGTTGTCGATTTAACTGTATGATAAAATAGAGGTTTAGTTAGCTGCACTAAACTGGAGTTGGTGTCATTGGGGCATTTCAATTCCTGGCTGTGCCAAATGTCGTTGTGTCCTTGGGTCCAACGTCTGCTAAATGACTAAAATATAAAAATAAGGTTACACTTTATTTGGAGAGTCTGACATTCCATCTGTATATGACTATCAACAAACCATCTGTTGATAAGCAACTAATTGTGTATTTTAAGGGTAGGGGTAAGTTTAGAATATGTTTTAGGGTAATGGTTAAGGTTAGGTTTAACATAAGGGGAATGGTTAAGGTTAGGATTAGGGTTAGGGTTAGTAGATAGTTTGTTAAAATGTTGTTGACAGTATGAAGATAATATGAAGAGCATCTGCAGATGGACTCTCAAAATAAAGTGTTACCCAAGTTAATGGTTAAGGTTAGGGTTAACTTTAGGGGAAGGGTTAAGGTTAGGAGTATGGTTAGGGCTAGTAGATAGTTTGTTAAAATGTTGTTGATAGTCTGCAGATAATCTGTAGAGCATCTAGAGATACACTTTTTGGACTCTCAAAGAAAAGTGTTACCAACTTGAAACCTATTCTAAACTTACCCCTACCCTTAAACTACACAATTAGTGGCTTATCAACAGATAGCTTGTTTATAGTCATATCATCAACAAACTTTCTGTAACTGCCTGGGAAGGTGTATTCCATAACCACGGCAAATCATTTTTTTTGTAGAAATATAGGTTTTGGAATATTGGATTGTATGACTTTGACAATCGACTTGTGTGGACTTCACTGGAAAACGGGAAATAAACAGAGGTATGTACACTGGCTGATTTTTTCAGATTCGCTGTGTTCACTATAAGGAATCACTGCACATGGCTATGCACTAGTATCGAACATGTTAAGAGGCTCAAAGCAAGTTTAAAACTTGCCCCGTAAATGCATAATGGTTGTGAAGTGGAGCAGGGGGATAACACGGTTTTGGCAATACAGATTGTTTGAGTTATTCTCGCTACTGACAGCACTCCAGATATTCAAACAACAGAGCTACATTTTGAAATTGCCCGGAATTCTCATTTAATGGTGAGCTATCTCTTCATCACAAAAAATCCCGTTATTACAAAATGGATGAGATTATTTTAAACATGTCATTGACTACCATGTCTACATCAGCAACATTATTATTGTGGTGAGTAAATGTTAAAATCATTTAATTTTTTTAGATATTCTTATTTGGAAATTGGTGTTTAGGCTTGAAGTGGGAGGAATTGTCCGCCATGTTTTTTTAATTTAGGCTAGCTCCTTAGAGTAGGCATATTGAGACTTTTACATTACATACTACTGCACTGATTAGGCTGCGTCTGATGGTGCATATAACAGGGAATTGTACAAAGGTTCAACCTCCATTTTAGCCAATCAAATTGTAGATATCTCCAAACCTGTTTTATAATTAAACATAGTTGATGTCCACTTATTATCGGCCACCCCGTATTATCTAGCGTTTGGGGGAATAAAATTCCAGGTTCAAAATTGAAATTTACTCAAAAACAGTTGTACATTTTGCTATCAAGTATACCCTTTCAGCTAGACATCTACATTTTTCGAAACAAATGTATGCAGGTTGTTTTTTCCTATCCTTAAAAGGCAATGCATCAAAATTGTACAAATTTGACTTGGGCGACAGACATCACCTCATGTAATATCCTATTTACCATGTATTTTACTGTAAAAATGTATGGTTTACCCGCTTGACCAAGCCACCCGACTGGGGGTTGTAGGCAGAGGTTCAAGTTTTTTGGATTTGGAACAGCCTACACAGGTCTTTAAAGAGATTAGACTCAAAGTTTCTCCCCAATCCAAGTGTACACTGCGGGCGGCACCAAAGCGGCAAATTCATTCCTTGCTAGCTCTTTAGCAATTGACTGAGCCACCTGATTTGAAAGGCGGCATACCTCCATCCACTTGTAAAAGTAATCCACCACTAAAACTATGGACTTGTTCCCCTAGGGTTCTCATGAAGGGGTCCCAGAATATCCACTGCTATCCTTTTGTACCACTGCACAGTGACCCATGGGTTCCAGGGTGCCTGAGAGGCCTGTTCTTGGGCTTTCCTGGATACGAAGCCTACACACTCCCTGACAACTGCTTAACATCACTAACTCATCCTGGCCAATAAAAACGGTCTGTAACTTTCCTTTGGAGCTTCTGGACCCCCAAATGTTCCCCCATCATTTTACTGTGAAGCATATCAGGCACGGTGGCTACTATAATCTTGGGAATGTAGAGAAAAATAAAATGCTGGGTAAAGCTTATTTATTAAATAACAAGCCTTGAGTACGATATAATACAACTTTGATGTCCCCAAAGGGAAATGTGTGTTGTAATCCATGCAGAACATCAACACACAGTAGCACACAACATAGTCATATCCAGCACCTTACATAATATCCTACATATCCATAAAAAATAAATTAACAACATACACTCAAAATGATGACAACAGCATATTACTATTATTAGATATTGTTTATTTATTTACTTGGGACAGTGCACATTATTCAACAATCTTACACTTCTGTACAGACTGTAAGTGAGCCAGATTATAGCATAGATGCTAATTTCCATCTGTAGTCCCAAACCTAACCTGCATGTTTTTGATGGTGGGGGAAACCGGAGCACCCGGAGGAAACCCACACAGACAAAGGGAGAACATGCAAACTCCACACAGAAAGGAATGACCGGGGTTCGAACCCAGAACTTTCTTGCTGTGAGGCCACAGTGCTATCCACTAGGCCATCATGCCTTATCCCAGAGTATTACTTCATAGCATTCACCACTGAGGAGAGGAGCTGGTAAGGAGCTCTAAGTGGAGAATATGTGATGGGTCAAGGACTAAGTCTTCTAGTCCTGTCCAATAACAGACTGCTCATAGATGACCTGTAGGGATGGGTGTTGCTTGACTCACATAACATTTAGAGCTGTTTGAACCAGGCGAGACATTTGTGACCTTAGCTGTACAGACAGATATCCAAACCATGCAGTTATTCCATATCGTATAATGCGCTCCAGCACATCATGCTAAAAACATTCATTTTATCTCCACTCCAAAAAGCTTCAGCCTACGTAAAAAATACAGTCTCTGTATTCCTGAGCAGATACTTTCAATATAGAATATAGGTACTTGTAAGAGCACACTTGAGTAATGGGTTGACAGTGGATGACCACTGGCCTGTGGTCATCAACTACCCTTGGGTCTAACACCATCTCCTCAGGATTTTTCACATTTAAAATCTGATTATTTGAATCACACCTTTGTATAAAACTTTAAATTTCAGAGTAGTATACTGATATACTGGGCCACTGTCTCTCTGCAATAAGCAAAGGACGGCAGTGTCATCAGAGAACTTGATGACATAGTTCGCAGGGCTGCAACTCATACATTAATTTGTGTATAATGTGAATAGTAGTGGTGAGCTCACACAGCCCTGTGGAGTCCCTGTGCTTATAGAGCTAGCCTCTGAGAGAGCTTAATTAACCCTAACATGCTGGGTAAAATTGGTTAAAAAAAATAGTACAATTTAATAATAATGGGGTTGACACCCACCTGACTCAATTTCTTAATCAACAGGTGGGGCTGTAGTGTATTAAAAGCAGAGCTAAAACAGACGAGCATAGGCCTTAGGGTCTTCTAAATGCTTTATGATCAAATAAAAAATGCTATTGACAGCATCATCTGTACCTCGATTATGCCTGTATGCAAACTGAAATGGATCTAATAAAGAATGAACATCCTTTTGAAGCAAGGACCCCATAAACATCTCAAAACATTTAATAAAATTCAAGGTCAGCCCTACAGATGTAAAATCTAGGGACTGGCACAATGACAGATTTTTTCCTGAGAGTGGGAATCGTGTAGGAATTAAACAATGTTTTAAATATGGGGCACCAAGCTGGTGTAAGATTCTCTGTGCAAGTCTTGAAGTGAAAATATGCCATCAGGGCCTGTGGACTCCTTAATACAGATACTCCTAAAAAGGGATTCCAACTTATGTGGGTCAATCACTGGCCTCACATCAGAGACAGTGACTGAAATAGTTTCCATCACACCTTTACATTCTGAGGAAAACTCCTGTGTCTCAAACCTTGTGTACAAGTAATTTAATTAATTGGCCTTCAACAAGTCATCTGTGGGGCTGAGACATTTCCTAGCTGGGGATGTACAGTATGCTCCAAATATACTGGCACCCCAATATAAAAAAAACATAAACAATATAATTATAGAGATAAACTCAAAATACCATCATGTGAGAAACACTATTTATTGTTGCAATGGAACCAACCAAACTCATACAAATATTTAACACAAAAGACATTTAACCAAAATCAAGGTTCCATAATTACTGGCACTCATTACTTAGTGCAACCACCTGTGACCAGCATGGAGTCTCTCCTGTAATGTTTGACAATGTTAAAGGAACACTCCAGCCCACTAAACAGCTCAGAATCATTGTGCCGGTCATGTTTCCAACCCCACAGTCACAAAAAAAACTTTGCGCTGTGTGGTAAAAAAACATAGCCATCCTATTAAATAATTAAATTCTTTCATATCCAAAAATGATCAGGAATTTGTAATTATTCAACAAGCTTTATTTGTTACATTACACCCGTGGTCCTCAAACCCTTCCATGGAGGGCCTAGTGTATGCTGGTTTTTGGACTTTCCCTTCAATTAGGACCTGCCAGGTGAGGGGAGATACTAACCAATTAGTGTGCTACTCCATCAGGATTGTACAGGGTAAAAGCGAAAACCTGCATACACTAGGCCCTCCATGGAAGGGTTTGAGGACCACTGCATTACACAGAGTGAGTTGCCATTTTCCATGTCCTCTCCTTTAGCCATGACAACCCCTGAGCTACTTCCTAGATCCCCCTTAAAGAACAATTCCGGCGCAAACTGAACCTAGGGGTTAATAACACATGGACACTGAGTCGACCGTTCTCTGGGATATGTTTTCATGCTAATCGAATGTGCCCAGTTTTAGTGCGAACTGATAATTACCTTATAACGCTAGTTGTGAGGGCATGAGTGAAGTAAAAAGAAATCTGTATTATACCACTAACAATTCGTTTTTAAATGTGTTTTTATGGGATGTCAGTGATTTTGCTGTGGTATCGATTTGGCATCAACACGGAGGTACCAAAACAAGTATCGGTATCGAAGTCAAAATGTTGGTATCGAAACGTCCCTATATTACATATTATTCTAATGTCACGAAATATAGCTTTTTACAGATTTTGTAAGCTGCTCAATAAAAGAGAAATTATAGCCGGTCTTACTAGTATGAAATTTTACACAAAGCCCATGATTATCCTTCTGAAATCCCTTTCCAGCAGACAAATCATTGGTTTAAAAGACAAAATAAGACAGATTCAATTCTAGTCTATTAAATCAGAGAGAAGTGCATCTTCCTCTCCAAAGAAGACCTAATTTGGGTTTTGATTGGTGGGGATATGTTTAGACAAGTTGAATTACTTTTTGTGTCTTTGAAGGAGCTTGGTGATTTAAATAAGGGTGACTGTGGTGCACCTTTAAATATTACACTTTTTGCATTGAGAACACTGTTGCACAGACTCTGTATTTGATTCAGCCACGTTCAGTGTGTGGCCAGTTAACACAATTGTCTCCATCTCATGTCCATCTTTGTTTCCATATTTCTGCTTCCACATCAGAGGGAGTTTATCATCAGGCTGAGAAAGGACTGCTAGACGCTAGAAAAATAAATCAAGATATAATATTACTTTTACATAATTACATTATTTAATTACAGTTCCAGTGCAGTCAACCTGATTTTACCCTTGCTAAAATACTTTCAAATCCATTTGATTTAAATATAGCCTTTTTACAAATGAAGCATCATACAGAAAACATTTATTTGTTGACTTGGGTGTGTATTTGGGTACTAACCTGCCTGAGGCTACCTGTGGAAACACAGATCCTGCCAATCCCCCAGAGTGGCACTAGGAGGATGGAGGATAGTGCCATGGCCCAGCCCAGGGCATACGCCCAGTCTGGGTACACATACCAGTGGTTGAACTTGAGGGGCTTGTAGTCCACCATGTGTAAGATGAAGGAACCCTGAGGAAGCCACGAAGTGAAAGCAACCGCAGAATAACAGCAAGAGTCAGTTTGTAGATCAAGATATCTCTGTGTTTTTGCTGAGACTACATTCAGGGAAAATGCAGCACATATTCGCTCAATCTGAAACATTTGTAGAAAATGCGACTTAAGGACTCAGTAGCTCCAAGGTATTACAGGCGAAGTCAGAAGTTTATGTACACATTAGCCAAAGACATTGAAACTCAGTTGTGCACAATTCCTGACCAGTGGTCCTGGCCCCCTCTGTGCCCCCCCCAAGCTGACTGAATAATAAAAAGAAAATGAGTTATTACGATTTTATGCGCTAGCGCCAAAATGTGCCCCTCTGATTAAACATTGGTCCCACCTTGGCCCCCCCAATAAAATTTGTCTAGAACCACCACTGTTCCTGACATTCAATCCTAGGACAAACACCCTGTCGTAGAATCAGCATTTTATTTTAAGAATGTGAATTGTCAGAATAATAGCATGCTTTAAGGCAGCTTTAATTTCTTTGTTCAAATTTCCAGTGGGTCTAAAGTTTACACACACTCATTTTGTATTTGGTAGCATTGCCTTTAAAATGTTTAAAGAGCTCATATTTGTAACACCCGGCCCAGGATGGGCTGTGAAGGTACTTTGTTTCTTTTGAGTTGCTCCCCTGTGTGTGATGTTTTGTCTCCCTCCTGTGCCCATTCATTGCATTACTTTTTTTTCTTTGATTCCGGTTAAGTGTCTGTGTAGGTGACGTCATCGTTTTATTGTTCCCAGGTGTCCTGTGTTAGCCCTCATTAGTTCTCTATATAGCTTGTGTGTTTCGTACCTTCCCTTGTCGGTCAATGTCTTACTGTTACGTGTTCCGGTTGTATGTTCTATATTGGATTCTATGCAGTTTAGCCCCTTGTGGCAGTATTTGTTTTCTCGGTCTTTGGTACAATAAATAATATTTGCTTTATTGCATCTCCTTCGCGCCTGTCTCTCTCTCTGCCACAAGTGGACCGTGACAGATTGACTGAGCCAATAAAATGAGACAGTGAAGGAGCTCTTCCCTGGCTCCGGGAGGTCGGCACTCCGGTGGGGACCTCGACTGGCTCAACCGCCAGATTATGGAGCAGGCCTGGGCTATGGGATACTCCCCGGAGGATGTAAGGTACGACTCCGAGGGAGTAGCCTATTTTGGTGGCAGCTGGCTGGAGGAGGCAGAGGACGAACAAGATGGGAGTTTTCTGTGGGATGAGGAGAAGGAGGACGAGGAGTGTATCGTAGAGGACGTGGAGGACTGGGAACTGCATAGCTCCCAGGTACTGGGTGTTAGCCTACATACTACAGCTCCCTGCCTGACTGTTAGCGCCCTTAGTCTTCCCGTTTGCTCCATTAGCACACCGTCCCCATCTATTCCCACCCAGACTACGACTCATAGCTCTCTGCCTAATTCCCCTGGCTTCCAGGCTGCCTCTGCTAGCTCTCAGGTTCTGGGCAGCGGTCCACAGCATAGGGCCCCCCATCTGAGTGCTAGCCCCATTAGCACACCACCTAGCACTCCCATTTCTCAGGCTAGCTCTGTTCATTCCCCTAGTTTACAGGCTTGCATGTTCCCTAGCATAGAGGCTAGCCCAGTTACCACACAGGCTAGCTGTCTTAGCCCTGCTAGTAGTCAAATAGACATACCAAAGACACCAGAGGGGTAAGGTAACGCCAGCACAGTCGGAAGAGCACACACGGCTGCTGTGATGTCATGTCCTTAATAGCACTCTCCATTTGATCTGCCCCTGGAGACAGAAGACAAGTGGTCAAGTAGAGGACACTTGTTTACACACGTAATGATTAGTAATGGTGTGGTTTTATGAAGTGTAAAAGCTTTTTCTTTAACCACAAACAGTCTCAGCTACGTAGGCCAATTTACATCACAAAAACAGGCCGTAATAAAAACTGTCAGGGACAAATTGGATATGAGAGTTACGTTCAACATACCAAATATCCATCCCACAGCCAGTGACTCAAATGTAGCCACAAAGAGAACGCATGCTCCGCTACAGCCGTAGTAATCAATGAGCTGGAACACGTAGATCCCTCCCTGTAAGAACCCAACACATCCCAAAACAGATGGAACTGAAGCTGACTACTGAAAGAGTTGCATATTTGATTCAATAATTATATTATGCCATTTATATTCCTTAAAATATGATGTTATTTTATGACATAATATTTAAGTGTATAAAATGGCACAGAATGGAGAAAAAAAATTGTAACAAAACCACCCGCTTTCAAAATCTGAATTTCATGGCTAACTGAAGTATGATAGTGAAGTATTATAGTGCCACTGTGCTGAGACACCAACTTTATTCATACATCTGGAAAGAGTATATAAACAAGATGATGGGGAAGTTAATGTCAATGTGTTACCTCTGTGATGAGGCTCAGTTGTATGAGGAAACAAGAGACACAGTAGAAGAGGACGAAACCCTCTCGATATCTCGGCCTTCGAAGGATGGCAGGAAACAAGTCTGTAAATGAGGTTATCACTCCCTCCATTAGGACAAACTGAAAAGGAAAGAGGAAACACATCACTTAAATAAGAAAAACATGAACACAACCTAAAATAACCAAAGAATACAGCATTCAGTGTAGGCGTGGTAGATTACCTGTGTGTCTATTCCCAGTAGAAGCAGCATGAAGAAGAAGCAGACAGTCCATAGCTGAGGGAAGGGCATCAGGGCAGCTGCTTGGGGAAAGGCGATGAACGCCAAACCAGGACCTAAGAGCAACAGTAGACTTCAGAGATACACTCACCTAAAGGATTATTAGGAACACCCGTTCAAGTTTTCCTTAATGCAATGATCTACTCAACCAATCACATGGCAGTTGCTTCAATGCATTTAGGGGTGTGGTCCTGGTCAAGACAATCTCCTGATCTCCAAACTGAATGTCAGAATGGGAAAGAAAGGTGATATAAGCAATTTTGAGCATGGCATGTTTGTTGGTGCCAGACTGCCCAGTCTGAGAATTTCACAATCTGCTCAGATGTAGAGAGCATAAAGTGACTAGAGAATGTTAGTGCTCAACAGATGATTGTGATCAGTGTCAGTGTTCCATGTTGAGCAGCCGAATGGTCTGGGGCAAGAAACTGTTTTTGAGTCTGGTAGTCCGTGCCTTGACCCTAAGATTTTCACGCACAACCATTCTTAGGGTTTACAAAGAATGGTGTGAAAAGGGAAAAACATCCAGTACGTGGCAGTCCTGTGGGCGAAAATGCCTTGTCTATGCTAGAGGTCAGAGGAGAATCCAGGCCGTGAATTTTTCTCGCTGCTGCCGTCTGATAGACGTTACCGGAGCATCAAGGCACGGACTACCAGACTCAAAAACAGTTACACATAGACACACAGTCAATGCACACACCTACTTCCATACACAGTCACACATATACACATAGACACACAGTCAACGCACACCCCTACTTCCATACACGGTCACACACACACACATAGACACACAGTCAACGCACACACCTACTTCCATACACGGTCACACACACATAGACACAGAGTCAACGCACACACCTACTTTCATACACAGTCTCACACACATAGACACAGAGTCAACACACACACCTACTTCCATACACGGTCACACACATACACAGACACACAGTCAACACACACACCTACTTCCATACACAGTTTCACACACAGAATCCCATTCACTTTGTTGATGCACAGCAGCCATTGTGTGAAAGAACGCTCATCACACATCAGCTATCAGGTGGAGAGGTGAGTAGTTATATATGCCAATTAGAAATGTGGGGAATTATTAGGCAACCATGATAAAATGAGGCCTGTTCTGGAATTTGTCCACGACACCGAGGTTAACACCCCTACTCTTACAATCTTTAGAGACCACAGAGAGTCAGAACACCTGTTTAACATCCCATCCAAAAGACAGCACCCTACACAGAGCAGATGTTCCCATCACTGCTCTGGGGTATTGGGAATGATCTTTAGACCAGAGGGTAGAGTGCCCCCTACTGGCCCTCCAACACCACTTCCAGCAGCACTGGTCTCCCATCCAGGGACTTACCAGGCCCAACACTGCTTAGCTTTAGAAGTAAACCAGCAGTGGAATACAGGGCGCTATGCTACTGGCTATAAAGTGTCCAGATACAGTGTCCAAGATTACCAGCAGGTGGCAACCACGCTTCACAGAGCATGACAGATGTGTATTGACCTGATTCCACACATTCTTGTATCTGAGATACCTGGACTGTAATTGAAATACAAATGGGAGTAAAACCTATGGTTCTTTTTTAATTTTTAAATCTACACTGCTCAAAAACACAAGGGAACACTCAAATCACACATCCGGGCTCGATGACCGAAACATATTTAAGAGGTTTTTAATTTGATTCAGGTCTGGGGAATGTGAGGGCCAGTCAATGGGATAAATGCCTTCGTCATCCAGGAACTGCCTACAAACTCTGGTCACATGAGGCCTGCATTGTCTTGCACCAGGAGGAACCCAGGGCCCATTGCACCAGCGTAAGGTCTGACGATGGGTCTGAGGATTTCATCCTGGGACCTAACAGCAGTCAATGTACTGTTGACTACCACGTGTAGGTCTCTGCAACAGTCTGAGGACATGCTTTCCCAGACCATCATGGACCAATAGTCAAACCGGTTATGTTGGATGATGTTGCATGCATCAAAGCGTTCACCATGGCTTTTTCAGACTCCTTCACATCAGTCACGTGCTCAGTGTGAACCTGCTCTCATCTGTGATGAGAACGGAGCGCCAATGGCAGACCTGCCAATTCTGGTGTTCCCTGGTGAATGCCAATCAAGCTGCATGGTGCTGGGCTGTGAGCACAGGTCCCACTAGAGGATGTCAGGCCCTCATGGCACCCTTGTGTAGTCTGTTTCTGACAGTTTGGTCAGACCAGTAGCCCGCTATAGGTCATTTCGTAGGGCTTTGGCAGTGTTCCTCTTGTTCCTCCTCACACAAAGGAGCAGATACCGACCCTGCTGCTGGGTTGACACCCTTCTACGGCCCTGTCCAGGTCTCCTCCTGTAACGGCCTTTCTCCTGGTACCTCCTCCATGCTCTAGAGACTGTACTGAGTGACACAGCAAACCTTCTTGCGACAGCATGTATGGATGTGTCATCCTGGAGGAACTGGACTACCTGTGCAACCTGAATGGGCAGCAGGTACCGCCTCATGCTAAAAGCAGTAACAAGGACACTAGCAAAACGCAAAACTAGAGAAGAATCAAGAAGGATAAGGAGAGAGCAATTGTCTGTGGCCACCACATGCAAAACCATTCCCTTTTTCGGGGTTGTCCTGCTGTTACAACTTAACTGGACAGATTGATATCCCTGAAGTTAAAATTAACTGACTGTTAAAAAATGAAATTAAAATTGTTATACTGTAATGATTGTGTGTTCCCTTAACTATTTTTGAGCAGTGTATTATGCTTGATCTCTAGTCCCCTTTTAATATTATATTGTTATTGATTTATAAAAATGTTGACTATGTTATTTTTACATTTTTTTTTTGGCTTAAACACTCCACTGTGCACTTGATTGTTACAGAAGGTAATGAGCCCCATACCTGACTCTGCCACCATTGCGACAGAAACACCCTGTTTTTGTGCCATGAATCCCAGCACTGAGAAGACTGCGAAACCAGCCACAAAGCTGGTACAACCATTCAGCAGACACAACCAAAAGCTGTCCCTGAATATACAAGAAATATGAAAATTACAACAGAAGTTAAAATTGGTCAGACAAATAGAATATAATAGTTTTCATGAATTCAATTTATAATGTTGGTAATTGGTATACATGTGTAGCCAGGATTTCAATATAATCGTTTTCATGAATTCAATTCATAATGTTGGTAATTGGTATAC
>JACXGM010027343.1:0-14523 GCA_016801145.1 Umbra pygmaea | reverse complement strand
TATTTCATCTTGTGACAAATTCACTGTGTAAATTTATTCTAAATAAATTATAGATTTCCAAGAAATTCAAAGTCTTTCCTTTTCAAAAATATCAACCATATGTTTCTGCTTGCTTCATGTCCAGTGTAACAAGAAGTTAACTTTGGGTATGTTTTTTTGTCAGAATTTCACAATCAGACCCCGATCCTTAAGAGGTTAAGGCCTATCACAGAAGAGAGATAATCTCTTAATACTCTTATAATATTATACATATTTATTTTTAGAAATCTTTAGTATTCTTACTTGTTGTCAGGTCAGTTGTCACCAGTTGGCTTTTTTTTCCATCATCCATCACAGTAGAGACACTAACAGAGTACTCAGTAGCAGGTTTCAAATCAGAGAGAGTAATGCTGGGTGAAGATGTGGTAGTGATGTGAGGTTCTGTCCCTGGACACTGGTAGGAGATCTGGTAATGATGATGGGTTTGGTCCAACCCTGGTGGCTGGTTCCAGATCACAGTAGCTGATGTGGTGTCTACTGAGTCAACAGTCAGCTCGTCTGGAGAAAACAGCATTAAGACAAAAGATAATATATTCTATATGTACTTTATTCATTGAGTATTGCAATAACAATGTGGTTATATTGTTTAAAACTACACCCACAAATATATTCATACAATTTTAAAAGGAAAGTATAACCATTAATGCTCTTGACAACAGAAACAGTTTACAATGTATTCTTTGAATTAAGTTTAACCATCTGAAAGCAGATCACTACCTTCCTGTTTACCTTGTCAAAATAATTATAGTAAGCATTATTTTAGATATTTTAGGCATTATTTTGCAATATGCAGTGAGAAATCTTTAGTATTCTTACTTGTGTTCAGGGTTGTTGACACCAGTTTGCTTTCCTTTCCATTGTCCATCACAGTACAGACAGTAACAGAGTACTCAGTAGCAGGTTTCAGATCAGAGAGAGTGATGCTGGTTGAAGATGTGGTAGAGATGTGAGGTTCTGTCCCTGGACACTGGTAGGAGATCTGGTAATGATGATGGGTTTGGTCTAATCCTGGTGGCTGGTTCCAGATCACAGTAGCTGATGTGGTGTCTACTTGGTCAACAGTCAGCTGGTCTGGAGCAGGAAGCACTAAGAAAAAACACGACTGTCAGTGCTACCCATGCGGAAATCTAATATATGACTATATACAGTATGTATATAACTTATATGTCCATTATCGTCATATATGGTGGAAAAGTCATCACGTATATATAAATATATGTCAAAATATACAACAAATGGCAATTTTTAAATATGTGACATACTGTAGATTTCCACATTTTACATTCATATCTGCATTTACCTATAGTTACATAGTGTATACATGATGTAATGTATAATATCTGTCAATGTATATATGAGATTATGTAAATAAATAATCTAGAAATGCTGCTACATTTATTCTTGTCGTATGTCAGTTACCAATTCGTCTACGAATTTAAATAAGAATGAATGCTTATGTGTGAGATATTGATGTTTTATACAGTACTATATATGTTATGATAAGTAGGGGTATGACATGTATGTCAATTAAATGTTTGGTAAAATCTTTTTAAAAATGTATCCCATATGGAAATGTAGTATATGGCCATATAGGTATCTATACTTATGTCAGATATCGGCATATATGGTGGAAACATCATTACATATATGTACATATATGTCAAAATATACAAAAATTAGCTGTTTTTATATATGTGACATATATTTTCTCATTTCTAAATTCAAATTTTATAAAATATATGGTGATATATTTTCAAATATATGTTAAGATTTGTCATATGTATGGACATATATGGCCATATATTAGATTTCCGTATGGGTATAGACATTTTTAAATGTAGAATAAGAGTAAAAGTAATATAAAATTAGAAAGGGCAGGCTTGTTTTAGAAGTAAGATATAAACACTAAGGCAAGACATCACACAACAGATTTTGGAATTGCAGTATCAAAAATGGTAATTAAAAACAGATCAGTTCCAGTCCAGAGCATTGACTTAAACATGGTATATGAAACTGTATACCATGAGGAGATCAAAAATATATTTTCACTTTTTATGCAGCAGAGAAAAAGATTCCTGTGAAAGATTTTGCTTAGATCAAAGAACAGGAAGAGAAGGTTTGAAGTAAAGAACCCACCAGATGCGAGGCCCTGATCTGCCAAAGTATAAGAGAGTGTCACTAGCCTTTTCAACCTCTCCCTTGCCTCATCGGAGATACCTAAAGACTGGGAAACTCCCGCAGTAATCCCCCTATTCACTTTAGACCCAAACTGCTACAGACCTATCTCCCTCCTGCCATGCCTCTAAAGTTTTTGAAAGTCTAGTCAATATACAGATAATACACCATTCTGAGTTGCAGCACAGCCTCACCGACATGCAATCTGGCTTCCGAGCCGGTCGTGGGTGCAAGTCAGCAACACTTAAGGTTCTAAATGACATCATAACAGCCATTGACCAAAGACAGTATTGTACAGCTGTGTTCATTGACCTGGCCAAGGGATTTGATTCTGTCAATCACAATATCCTAATCAGCAGACTCAAGGGCCTGGGTTTCTCAAATGAGTGCCTCGCCTGGATCACTAATTACCTCTCTGATAGATTTCAGTGTGTTAAGTCAGAGGGCCTGGTCACCGGTCCTCTGGCTGTTTCTATGGGGGTGCCTCAGGGTTCGATCCTCGGGCCGACACTATTCTCTGTGTACATCAACAATGTTGCTTATGCTGCAGGCAACTCTCATTTCCATCTCTATGCAGATGACACCATTCTATATACATCTGGCCCTACGTTGGAAACTGTGTTAGAAAATCACATAAAGAACTTCAACAACATAGAACTTTACTTCCGTGGCCTCCAACTGTTGTTAAGCTCTGGTAAAACAAAATCTATGATCTTCAACCGGTCGCACTCTGCTTCTGCCTGCCCAGCAAGCATTACCAACCTGGATGGGTCCGAGCCTGAATATGTCAGAAATAACAAGAACCTAGGGGTCTGGCTAGACTACTTACTCTCCTTCCAGACCCACATAAACCATTTCCAGTCCAAGATTAAGCGTCTTTTTTCGAAACAAGGCCTCATCCACCCTTCCTGCCAAACAAGTCCTTGTAAAAATGAACATCCTCTCAATGCTTAATTTCACTGATGTTGTCTACAGAACTGCTTCAAACTCTCTTCTCAAGAAATTGGATGTAGTATACCACAGTGCCATCTGTTTTGTTACCAATACCCCTATAACACCCACCTCTAGTCACTAGTGGGATGGCCCTCGTTTCACACCTGGCGCCTGAATCACTGGTACCACATCATCTATAAGTCCTTACTAGGCAAAACACCACCTTACCTAAGCTCAATATTATACATAGCATCACCCACTCTCAACCTGTGCTTGAGCAGGTATATCTCCCTAGTCACTACAAAAGCCTGCACCTCATTTGGCCGCCTTTCCTTCCAATTCTCTGCTGTTAATGATTGGAACAATTTACAGAAATACCTGAAACTTGAGTCCACCGACTCCATCACTACTTTTAAGGCATTACTTTCAAATCTACTGACTGACCGCTGCACATGTTGAATCTACCCCCTCTCCTGCCTGTTTATGCCCTAGATTACTCATCAAAGCCTGAATGCATATTACACATAATCAACCGCACAGCTTTCTTTGTATAATTTGCACATTACCATTTTCAGCCATGTTCATCATGTTATCTATCCTAGTGTCATTTTCTTGTACTGTCACTTTACATTCCAATAATCTACCTCTCTATTGTTAGACCATATTTGCATTGAATGTACAGTATTTTATATCTAACCTAATACCGTGTATATGTGTAACTGTTTACCTGAATGTTTGTACTTTATGATGCAACAATCCAAACAAGAGGTCACGTGTTTTCTCACATCTGTCACATCCGAGAAAGCTTAAGACTGAAAGCATTTCTGCAAGAGACACCCTAATTAATAAAGATCACCCAAGGCTACACAACTCTAGATTCAGTCAGGTCTTCCACTCCCATTTTAATTCTAAAGTAAGGGGGGTGGAAATTCTAATAAGAAAAAGTATAGATTTTTCTGCCAGTAATGTGGTGCAGATAGTAATGGGAGGTATTTAATTGTATCTGGCTCAATTTGGAACACTGTTGGTTAATGTCTATGCTCCTGATGTTGATGATGTTGGATTCCGCTATCACACGCATCGCTTGATATTCGCTGGGCACCTAGCTTGTGTTATTGATCAGAATTTGGACCGCTCTAATTCCAGTCCTATTCCTCCTTCCAATATGTTGAGGGCCTTCTCAGATTTTATGAATAAGAATGGATGTACTGATCTGTGGAGGTTTTAGAATCCGCAGGTGCGTGAGTACTCTTTCTTCTCTCATGTACATCACGCTTTCTCTCGTATTGACTATTTTTTGTGGACCACCTGTTGCTTCCGAGTGTGACCTCTTCTGATTACTTGCCCATTGTAATATCGGACCACGGCCCCGTAGCACTTTATCTGTAAAAACATGTACTCCCCCCCGTTGGAGATTTAACTCTCTTTTATTATCAGATGCTACTTTCTGTAGATGTATAACATCTGCTATTGATAGTTTTTTATACTTTAACCAAACTGGTTCAACTTCATCCTCGCTCCTATGGGAGACGCTTAAGGCCTATTTAAGAGGTGTGATTATTTCCTACTCTTCTCACTCAAATAGAGCCCGTAGGGCCAAATTGGAGGAACTTTCTAAAGACATCCTTGACCTGGACCATAAATATGCACCGACACCTTCTCCAGAGCTATATAAACAATATTTAAACTTGCAGTCAGAATTTAACCTTTTAGCTACCAATGATGCAGAGCGATTACTTTTACATTCACGAGCCTCCTACTATGAACAGTGGCTGGCCGTGCATTTTACTTACACCTAGGCCTTCACTATCTTCCCATTATTAAAACGCATTATAATAACCTCACAATGACATTATAGGGATATATGTTATTGTCATTCGGCATAACCACCCCAAATTCATAGTGAAGATAACCTTTATCAAGTGGAATAAACTTATTTAACACAAGGCTCAACATCTATGAGACTTACAATACACTAATTGACCCAACATGACTGAAACCACAAGAATGTACCACTATTACTTACTATGACAGGATGCCACATCACACATAGACATCGGATAGCCAAAATCAATGTCTTAACCAATTAAACAAAAACTAACTCACAACACCCAGTCACACAACCACAAACATGCAAAAATGTCAGAAGGAACCATCAGGATTCAACAGGCTTCCCCAGAGATTGCAGACCAGCTGCGGAGTGTGGATTAAACGGACAATTGTAGGCCACCACGCACACTCAAATGCACAGCCCCCTAGACCACTGAATCTGAACCATAGACCTTATATACAGTGGGTACGGAAAGTATTCAGACCCCTTTTAAATTTTCACTCTGTTTCATTGCAGCCATTTGATAAAATCAAAAAAGTTCATTTTATTTCTCACGAATGTACACTCGGCACCCCATCCTGACAGAAAAAAACTGATTCAGACCCTTGCTGTGACACTCATATTTAACTCACATAATGTCAATTTCTTCTGATCCTCCTTGAGATGGTTCTACTCCTTCATTGGAGTCCTGCTGTGTGTAATTACACTGACTGGACTTGATTAGGAACTAGACGCACCTGTCTATATAAGACCTTACAGCTCACAGTGCATGTCAGAGCAAATGAGAATCATGAGATCGAATGAACTACCCAAAGATCTCAGAGACAGAATTGTGGCAAGGCACAGATGTGGCCAAGGTTAAAAAAGAATTTCTACAGCACTCAAGGTTCGTAAGAGCACAGTGGCCTCCATAATCCTTAAATGGAAGAAGTTTGGGACAACCACAACTCTTCCTAGACCTGGCCGTCCAGACAAACTGAGCAATCGTGGGAGAAGAGCCTTGGTGAGAGAGGTAAAGAAGAACCCAAGGATCACTGTGGCTGAGCTCCAGAGATGTAGTAGAGAGATGGGAGAAATTTACACAAAGTCAACTATCACTGCAGCCCTCAACTAGTTGGGGCTTTATGGCAGAGTGGCCCGACGGAAGCCTCTCCTTAGTGCAAGACATATGAAAGTCTGCATAGAGTTTGCCAAAAAACACATGAAGGACTCCCAGACTATGAGAAAGAAGATTCTCTGGTCTGATGAGACCAAGATTGAACTTTATGGCGTGGCATGTGTGGAGAAAACCAGGCACTGCTCATCACCTGCCCAATACAATCCCAACAGTGAAACATGGTGGTGGCAGCATCATGTTATGGGGCTGTTTTTTAGCTGCAGGGACAGGACGACTGCCAACTGCAGCATATGTGGCAATGTGTGTTATTCAGGTTCTTTAATAAAGCTATTAGAGTAAGAAAAAAATAACAGCTTTTTGTTCTTTTTTTATTATTTGTTTGACTTCACTTAAAGCATATGAAAATCTCCACATGTATTATATCTGCCATAGGCATTTCATCACTTTACCTAAAGCAACCAAATATTACTTTATAGTGTCTTATAAGTGTGCTATAACACATCATATGTGATAATAATGCAGTAATGATAAAGTGCTGCAATGATTCACACAAAGGATCATTGTAACACTGTATAAAGCACTATGTTGTTGTACATTATAAGTGATAATGATTATATTTATAATGCAATATGAGGCCATCCTTAAAAATATTTTGGTTTGCAGAAACAGCAAAAAAATCTAAATTAGGGTCGGTAGGTCGGTCAATTTTTTTTTTTCTTCAAGATTCAATGTAAAAAACATTAGTCACGGTGATCACAAATTTGCATATCGGAACGTCCCTGACTGGGTCTTCAACCCGTGCCATTGGGCGCACCATTGCAAACTTCAATCTGATGCAGGTTAGATGTCAGGTTTCGGTACGGTGTAGTGTAGAGATGGAGACCAGGCAGAGAGAAGTTCTGGTTCTTTTAATGAAACTTAGTTGCTTCCAATAATGATTATAATATTCCCTCCTGACTTGCGGCAAGGACATACCAATTGGAGGTTGCACAACGACTACAGAATACTATATTATGCTCTTAAACGCGGCATAGAACGCAAATAATCTGTTCAGCCTTATCTCAACAATAGGTAATTATTCTATTTACAACACTTGATGTGGTGAGGGCACAAATAGTAGAGTAACTCCACATCATTTTACAACCAACAAGCCAGGAAGACAATACATGCCTATCACACACAGTGACAATGTAATAATGAATCGCGCCCTCCTCTCCTTCACCCGGACTGATATAGGATCTGAACGAACCAGCTGAACGTGATTTGTTGATTAGACCAGCTCCGTCCCCAATCAGTACCAGGCGAAAGAGAGGAAGGTGCCACACTTACAAACTCAAAATATAGTCAACATAACATAAACCAACAGTACATAAGTACTGGCATATTAAAACATAAAGACAACAATATGGAATCAATTATACACTATAGTCCATGCAGTTCTACATGGAACAGGTGTCCCACCTTGGGACATCTGTTACATTAGACCAGAAACAATTTCAAATCTTTGTAAAAAATAATGATGCAGAATCAAGAAAAATGAAGCCAATAGATTTCAATGAAAGTGGATTTTCAGAGGGAAACTAATAAGTTAAAATGACTTTAGAATTCACACAATAACAGTTAATTGCATTAACATGCAATGTAATACCTATGTAAAAACATGTTAATGCGTAACATTTGGGATGTTTACATCCATAAAACAAATATGTTGTGGAACGTGTAGGAACCCTGTCAACATGACATCCCTTTGACCATCTCTCTGGCCAAACTATGTCATCTTAATTATTATTACATCTCAGAAGTTCTCCCAAATTACGTTCTCAGGAATCTATTTTGAATACATTAATTACATTATATGCCAACATATTTAGGGTGATTTTACATTTCAGCTGCACGTTTTGCTATTAGGCTATAGAGAATGGCCTTCTATTACGTTGCCCCTGCAATTTCGTTGAGTGGATTCATGCGAGAACATTCCACACATTACATAGCGTTCAAAACTATATTACAATATACACGATTAAGGTTAGGGTTGAGGTCAGGCATGAGGTTACTAATGGTTAAAGTTAGGCATGACGTCACTGATGTTAAGGTTAGGGTTAACATGACAAAAAACTGACAATCACTTACATGTCTGTATGGTTACATAGACAGGTTCACTCTCTTCCTTGGTGTTCAGAACAGTTACCACACTAACACTGTACTCAGTGCCAGGTTGCAGGTTTGAGAATGTTCTGTAGCAGTCCTCTGTATTTACTGCTCTGGGCTCTAGATCTGTTCCTGGGCTGCAGTAGGTTATGAGGAAACGCTGTGGAAGTTTCTCCATTCCTTCACCCTTGGTCCAGTGGAGAGTGAAGGAGGTATTATCCAAATCGTATACTTCCAAGTCTCTAGGTGGAACCACTGGAAAAAAAAATCAGATTGTTATAAATATATGCTGTGGCATTTGTATATGTACACCTTTAGTGGGGCACCAACTATTAAAAAAGCTACATACAATACTACAATAATCTCTCTTGTTACTGATGTGGGTTTTTTAACATGTAAAAAAACAGCATGGCTCTAAAAATCACCTTTAATAACACAGGTGTTGTACACAGAGAGACAGAGAGCGAGAGCGAGAGCGAGAGAGAGAATGTATGTGTGTGTGTGTGTGTGTGTGTGTGTGTGTGTGTGTGTGTTTGTGTGTGTGCATGCGTGTGTGCTTGCGAGAGAGAGGTGCAATTATACAATTTACATTATTCTCTCATTATTCTCTCACATGTAAAATTTCCACTGTCACATAACAAAAGTAAAAATGCAATATTTAAGCAGACACAACAAAGCCTACAGGCTATACATTTTACATTTCAGTCACGTATGGCCACGGCTCATTGCAGCAATGCTAGCAATTTTAGGGTTAGCGACCAGTTTCCCTGATCACCATCTCACTGCCTGCTGTGTTAATCATTACCAACCAGTGATAGCTACTAGCGTATAGAGATTTCTGCCGATTCAACATGTTCAATTGCTACGAGGATCCAGATGCTACTCGCTAACTCTGAGCCAATCAGGACATGGGGGGGAGTCAACAAAAGTGAGAGAAGACGAATGTCTAGAAGCAGAAGGAGAAGAATAGAGGAATGTGTTTTTCCGGTAGCTACAAAGATGTGATGTGACATAACTGTTTATCAAATGAGTTATTTGACAGTGGATTGGACACCATCTGGACTTTACAGGTTAGTTTTAATTTACTAATTTAACTTGCTATGACGCTGTGTTTTTGTGTTGGCTGTGTTTACATAATATGTTCTGGCTTCCTTGGATGCTGAGTAACTAGATACTGTTCATTATCTTTCCTTCTAAAATCCCTTTTTTAACTCCACGCTGTAACTGAAAATTTTGTGGGAGCTTCAGGCCAGGTGGAAGACACTGAGGACCCAGTACACCAATGCAAAAAAGGCAGCACCCTCAGAAAAGAAGGTTCTGATTTCTTCAGAGACTGGATTTTTTGGCTCCCCATATTACAGTTTTTCCCTTTTGCTAAAACACTTAAAGTGAATGCTCAGACCAAAGCATCGAAACCGTAATGTTTGCATGCATTTGGTACACTCAGGCACCAAATGAATAAACACAATGTCGGCATGGCACCGTAAACAATTCTGTAACACACGGTGCAAAACACTACACACATTGTGCATGTGTTACACACATTGGCCAATGGTGAAACACTGTGCAGTCAGCACGTCCATTCAATAGTTAAAACACACACAACATTAGCAACACCCCAAACACACAGTAAAACACTTAACCTGTAACTGAACAACAATCAGTCACTATACATATAATTCAGGTATGAGCACCTGTCATGAGACAATTGCGAATATGGAGGCTGAAGAACCCCCATTAGTGGTCAGGGGGTCCTCCATCACCATGCCACCCTGGGTCCCTTTCCAACACTGCACACATACTGACATTTCTGCATCCACTACATGCCGCGGTCACATAGGACGGACCAGGGCAGCCCATGTTCGTTGTCATCTGGGATAATGTCAGTTTCCACCGGGCTGCTCTGGTCCGGGACTGGTTCGTCAACCACAACCATTTCACGGTGCTGAACCTGCCCCCTTATTCAGCGTTCCTCAACCCGATCAAGGAATTAAATTCGGCATGGCAGTGGAAAGTCTATGACCGCCTAACACTTGCACGCATGCCGCTCCTGCGAACAATGGAGGAGGCATGCAGAGTCATCGAGGTGGGGTAAATCCACGGGTGGATATGCCACGCCCGGCAATATTTTCCCTGTTTCCTGGTGTAACATCTGGCCCAGTGTGGGCTGGATTGTTAATGAGATTGCTGCCGGAGGCTCTGGCGGTAGGCAGACTGGGAGGTGGCCTTCTTGGGGAGAGGCCCGAACATGTTCTCCAGCAGGTGGGTGAACCACTGGTGGTCCTCCAACAGAGGGTGTTCCGCCTCCCACAGGGCCAGGGCGAAGGTAAGGGCCCCACCCTCCAACCGGGAAATAGAGAGGGCTATCTTATCCCTCTCCTGTAGCAGGCAAACCTCCTGTCTCCTCTGTAGGCCCCTAACCCTCCCTACTCTGGGAATGGGGTCCCTGACGTGGGACATAAAAGAAACATGGCTGGAGGCCTAGGGGCAGAAACTGGAGGCCTAGGGGCAAAAACTGGAGGCCTAGGGGCTGAAACTGGAGGCCTAGGGGCATAAACCGGAGGCCTAGCTTGAGAGTTGGGGAAACTAGCCTGACAGCTAGGAACTAAGCTGGCCTGAGAGCCAGGGAATCTACCAGCATATGAGCTAGGGACAAAACTAGCCTGACAGCTAGCAATCCTAGCCTGGACGCTAGGAGAGTGGTTTGGTGGGCTAGCACTCAGACGGGAGGCCCTACTCTACGGACCACGTTCCTGTGCCTGAGAACTAGGAGGGCTGGGGAAGCTAGCCTGTGGCATGGAAGAGCTAGAAGGGCTGGATGGACTGGCAGAGGGCTGGGGAACCCCAACGCTACGACGGGGAGCCCTACCTAGTGGGCTAACACCCTGTACTTTAGAGTCAGGGTAATCGCAGTCCTCATCAGTAGTCCAGGCATGATCCTCCTTGTCCAGGTCGAAGGGCTCCTCGTCCGAACTGTCCACATCCCAAATGCTAACTAGGCATAGTGGCTCCACGGGCTGAGCTCTCCCCAAAAACAATCCTCCGGGAGCCAAGGAAAAACTCCGGTCTGCCCACCGCCAGAGCCTCCGGCCGCAGTCTGCCCACCGCCAGAGCCTCCGGCAGCAGTCTGCCCACCGCCAGAGCTGACGTCCGGACCCCCGTCGCCGACGTCCGGACCTCCATCCGAACCCCCGTCGCCAACGTCCGGACCCCCGTCCGGACCCCCGTCGCCGACGTCCGGACCCCTCCAGACCCCTCTCGCCGATGCCGCTGTCCTCCGGACCCCCGTCGCGGACGCCACCACTGGACCTCCCAGGCACCCTGTTGCCAGGGCTCCCGGACACCCTGCCGCCAGGACCCACTGTCTTGCCTGTCCCCGGGCCGCCGCCTGAACTGCCTTTCCCTGGGCCGCCACCTGAACTGCCTTTCCCCTGGCCGCACTCTGTCCCTCCTGACCCCGGGCCGCCCTCCGTCCCTCCAGACCCCGGGCCGCCCTCCGTCCCTCCGTCCCTCCAGACCCTGGGCAGCCCTCCGTCCCTCCAGACCCCGGGCCGCCCTCCGTCCCTCCAGACCCCGGGCCGCCCTCCGTCCCTCCAGACCCCGGGCTCTCTGTCCCTCCTGTCCTCGGGCCCTCAGGGTTGCCGGTCCCTGGATTGTTTGTGTTGGCCTCCCCGGTGTTGTGGGCTTAGGGAGGGGGCTTTGTAACATCTGGCCCAGTGTGGGCTGGATTGTTAATGTATACACTAGTGTTTAGTTCTATTAGTTTACTCTCCTGTGTTTAAATGTATGTTTCTGTTCAGTTCCTCCTGGTTCCAATAAATTTCTGTTTATTGAAGACGCCCTTGCCTCCACTTCATTGGAACCTTGACACCTGGCGAGGGAGAACATCGCCTGCGATGTGGACGAGGTGATGTGGCTCGACTTCATTTGACGGCGTAATCTCTGACTTTGAAATGGGAGTTTTTGTGCTACCTGTATACAATGTATCACTGAGGCTTGGTTGCGGGAATAAAAACGTTTAAAAACTACAAATGACATAAGTGTCTTGAGTAAAGTTGACCAGTGTGTTGTGTCTGTTTGACTGTTTATTGTTCATGTGCATGTGTGTTCGCTATCGATATGAAGAGGGCCTTTTTGAAGTCAGAGTGTTAATTTTTGATTGCAGAATGGCAGTTTTGAAATGGCAGTTAGATGTTAACCTCCAAGTGTTGTGTAAAGAATTCTTGTGTGTTGAGTTTTGACACGATGAGCCAAATTATGCATTTTGTGTGTTAGCAATTGGACAAAACTGTAAACCCTTTTTTCTCTTGTTTAATTTACTGTTGATGACGACAGCTATACCCAGCCAAATGGGACACGCTCAGCTGTCGGAGCCCTG
Organism: Umbra pygmaea; assembly: GCA_016801145.1. NCBI lineage: Eukaryota > Metazoa > Chordata > Actinopteri > Esociformes > Umbridae > Umbra > Umbra pygmaea. Next base: position 1,902 of record JACXGM010027343.1, on the reverse strand, counting down.
GGATATCCTCACCTAGAGCATTACAGAGTACCAGCACCAGTGAGCAGAGCCTGTGTCTGACCACAAGACTACATAGTTGCAAAGAGAAGGGGCAGGTACATTGAGCACAGCAATGACTACATTCAGGTTGGAGAAGCAAAAGCCAGCATTCTTCACAACATCAACCAGGTGCTGTCTAGCAGACACACTGCCCTTACGCTGTGGCTTAAATCAATTGCCTGTGATTGAAAACTGTACTGAAGAAATCATGGATGAATTTCGAAGCAACAAAAATATCAGGTGTTGCGCCAGCAGCCAGTGTACCGACTGCTACCCTGATCAGTGTTTGATTTGTCATTTTTTTAAATGTATGTATGTTTGCTTGATTTTTTAACTTTTTCATTGTCAGTTTGCACTGTTGTTCTTACAGTTTTTTCCAATTGCTAACACACAAAATGCATAATTTGGCTCATTGAGTCAAAACTCAATACACAAGAATGCTTTACACAACACTTGAAGATTAACATTGAACTGCCATGTCAAAACTGCCATTCTGCAATCAAAACTGTCATTCTGCAATCAAAACTTAACACTCTGAGTTCAAAAGGCCCTCTTCAGATCAATAGTTAACACACATGCACATGAACAACAAACAGTCAAACAGACACAACACACTGGTCAACTACTCAAGACACTTCTGTCATTTGTAGTTTTTAAACCGTTTTTATTCCCATAACCAAGCCTCAGTGATACATTGTACAGATAATAAAACAACTCCCATTACAAGTCGCAGTGTTGCCATGTCCGCGGTTTCCTAGCCAAATTGGGCGATTTTTAAATCAATTTGGCGGTAGAAAATATATTGGTCGCGGGTTGCGGTTTTTTGGGCTATTTTTTGAACAACCACAGCTGCAGCATTTTCCGTTAAATAAATGTGACCGAGGCTGTAGGTTGCAGCCTGTGCCAGGTATGGGAGGAGCTACTGAGTGTGGTGTGTATTAAAGAGAGTGAGAGAGTAGATCGTTTTAAGAGAGAGAGGGACTGCTACGTGCATATTCAGGGCGAGCGAAACAGAAAAATGCGACTGTGCACGCATGGCTCAAACGTCATGATAATTGATGCAATTGGTTTAGTGCCTACAAAACGAATGAAGTAAAAAGCTTTATTTTGCACCATTTGTTAATTTTGTTCCCTCTTCAGACCAGAACATTCATCAAAATGTAGAAATCAGAGTGCATCACAATATCCTATAGAAACGTGAGGAAGAAAAAACATGTTTATGAAGACAAATCATGTTTACTAGCATACTAGACACCTAAACAACATTTAATTTTCTGAATGTCAGGGAAATTGACAAAATATGGAAGAAAATGTTGCAAATACTAGGAAAAAGAAAAGGGTTTAATGGAATGGATTAGGAGCATCCCAGCAGATGACAGTAAATCACAATAAGCGTAGCCTAGTATGTGATAGCAAAAAAGTAAACTTTTTATTTTTTAAAACACTAACAAATAATAATAAAATAATTTGTATTTGTGATTAAAAAAAGTAAAGTGTTGCAGTAAACACCATGAGAAAAGTACTGTGGATATAGATGAACAGCATGTTGAGTTATTGTCAAAAGTTCAGTTCTTGTCAAGTTGCGATAGGCCTACATCTGTACTCTCATTCTTGCTGATCCTCAAACTCATTCCTGTACGTGGAGATAATTAAAGGCAAGATACAGCTAACCATGTTGTGGAATGAACAAATAAAAAATTTGAAATTAATAATATAGGCTAAAAAATACATTTAAATGTAAATTGTGGAAAAAAGTATTGGAATTATTAACTCAGTAGCGATGTAAACAAATTGGGCTAGTTTTAAGACATTTTGGGCTGTTTTTGAGCAGTCATTGGGCTAGTATTTTCTGGTTGACCTGGC
>JACXGM010027341.1:0-14523 GCA_016801145.1 Umbra pygmaea | reverse complement strand
CTTGTGTGCATCCCGGTTCTGCTCCGGTTCCAAGTGTGTGTGTTTTGTTATCCAGCCCGGTCCAGGCCCCAGTCCCATCCTTGGCTCCCCCTCTCCTCCAGGGGATGCAGTGGAATAATGATGGTGGAGCTACAAAAGAGAAAAAGAGCCATAATTAATGTTTGTACTAAAGGGACTCCAATAGAAAGGGCACCAGCACCAAGCATTCAGTAATTAGTATCTAGCAAAAGTTGATTGCTACACTATACACACGTGAATATACCAACACACGCATGCAAGTGTGCACGCTTGCACACATACAAACAAACGCACAGCCACTAAGGCGGGCTGGGTCATTTAAGTATCCCCCCCTCTTCCCCGGACAGCCACAGTCAAGACACGGTTACATTTCTATTATAAACATGCTTCGTTTTTTTTACTCCAGTTCCTAATATTTATGTAAATATAAGCAGAACACATGATGAACGCATCCTGGGATTCCGCCGGTACTTATCTAGCTCATTATTAACTCACTATCTCATGTCCTTTCTTAAACTAGACTACCCCAGTATAGCACATTAGTAATTAGATTTTCTTATTTACACTTTGCACTGAGTTGTTTCATTGTAAGTGATCCGGCAAATTTGCATTCCTTTTAAAAGCCCTGACATTATGTGTTGTGTTGATTGTAGAAATAAATTGTTGAATGTGGTAATGACAACATGTTCTATATTGTGTTACAGGATTAAGAGGAATTTGCATTCAATATAGGTTCAAAATAATAAACAAAATTCAACATTACACATGCACAATTTGGGGCACTCTTGGACCATTCCTACTTTCTGCATTAAAAGATAATGACGAAGGCACAGAAAGGTTGATTGAGCTGTTCTTCAATTAGTAATGTAAAATAAATTCCAGTGTTTTACTCTCCCCCTAAAGTGACTCCATACCATCTGATCTGTCAAACTGTGATGGTTTTTCTGCCTGGTTTCAACAGCTATGTGCTCCTCTAAGCCCTTTGACAAAACAGGAGAAGGCTACAAAAAACTCCCAAAGCTTCCATCTGCCAATTTCAACTCTCAGAAACTTTATCAAGCAATAGAAATTAATTGGAACAAATAAAAATAATAAATATAACACAGACTTGCCCAGAAACTTGTGAGATCTGCCCAACAGAACACACAGGTCACAGCAAAGATCGTTCAGAACAGTTTAGCTGACACACCAGTACAGTTGTTGTTAACAGGTCTAGAGTACAGCGTACCTTACACACCAAGGATCTGCATGGGAAAGATGTCAGAAGGAAGCATTTTCTGAAACCACATCACAAAACCCAGCATCTATAGCATACAACAGACAACCTTGACAAAACAAAATCGTTTTGGAAAAATATGGTTTGGACTGATGAAAAAAAACTACTGTTTGGCCACAAACAAAGAAATAAGTTTTGGGGAAAAGAGTTTGAATCATTTTGACAAAAACACCTTGCCAACTGTTATGCATGTCCGTAGCACAATTTTGCTTTAGGGTTGGGGGTCAGCCAGTGTAACTGGTAGCAGGGCAGCTGACAGGGGGGGACAACCGGGTATGTTGTCCTGGGCCCAGTCCTGAGGGGGGCCCCAAATTTAGTTTTTGCACAGTCATTTTCTTTAGCCGGGGGCCCAAAATGTGGAATTTGTCCCGGGCCCACAGATTCCTGTCAGCAGCCCTGCAGGTAGTCTTGTGAGGGTGGAAGGAAAAATTGATACAACTAATGTAAATATCAACAAATCCTATAAGCTAATGTCCAACAGTCAGTCAGGAAAGTGAAATAGAAAGGAGGTTGGATATTTCAGCAAAACAATGATCAAAAACATACTTCAAAATCAACCATAAAACATTTACAATAATGTAGGACAAAGGTTTTGAAATGGCCATCTAATCCATATAATTCAATATCATTGAAAATCTGTGTGGAGATCTCAAACACGCAGTGCATGCATAGACCCAAGTATATTTCTCAGCTGCAAGGAAGATAATCTACCAAACGAGGTGTTACCAATTAATAGGGTGCCAAAACTTTTGTTCACATTGGTTTAATATATTGTATCTGTGGAAAATGTGAATAAATAGTATTTCTGTATAAACATGTGCAAAAGCGTGTGCCAGATTTAATCCAGTGATGGACACGGAGCCCTTTCTCTTTGTCTCCCTCTACATACCTGTGTCCCTCTGCTTCCTGTTCACCTGTCAAATATATATAGAAAAATAAATGTGCTAAAGGATGTCAATTTTTACTTTGTATCATGTAAAGGGCAGGTCAAATTCTGTTCAAAGAAACATTTATTTTAACATTGTTCCTTTCCAGGGGTGAAAAACTTACATAGAGCTGTATATAAATAAAACATTAAGAAGAATTCTTCAATCGTTCTAAATGGAATCCAAAGAACTGTGAGTGAAAGTTTAAGGATTCATCTCTCAGCCTGAGGTAAAATTCACTGCAGAGTCACTGCAGCCATCGTGGTTATAGCATTGGATATCTCTCTGTCAAAATAGGCCTATATCCTATCTAGTCCCTACGCTCTGCCATCTCAGAGGAATAGAAGCGTGTGGGGATGGGGAGGGGCACTGCCTGAGGCAGTTCTCCACAGAGAGTCCACCTCGTCTGGGCACACACGCTGTGGACTCTCCCCTGACGGGCTGGAGGATCCAACTGATGAATAGAGTGGGAATGCATTTAATAGAACCCACTAATCCTCACATCCATAATTGTTGTGTGCGTAAGATTTCATCAAAAAACTCAACATTACTTTTTAACACAACCAGCTCAGAGAGAATTGTGGGTTTGCTCAACTTTTATAACTGACATTGAGTTGATGCACAATTGTTAAATCACTTTCAATCCTGATTGCAAACCACTGTCTAATTCCTATGACAATTGGAATCATTACATGGACCATGGACTAATTTAGTATTTTAACTTTTTTTGTGGGTGTGATTAATTAGCATGTGCTTGCAATTTTGAAAACCTTGAGTTGTATAACACAATATCCGCAGTTTGAACAGGAAGTACAAAGATTTAGCTTGGCTCATTTCATTGACTAGTTCCTCCTACCATTTTGCCTTGATGCTATCTACGGTATCTGGTGGGCTAATTGTATTGTGTCATACAGACTAGATTTTAACCCTCCTAGGGTGGGGACACTTTTTCATTCCTTTCTAAATATTTGACCTTCCCAGAAATTGCATTTAGTTACTTCTGGGAAGGTCAAAGCTTTCCATCAGCAAAACAGTTTCCACATGCTTAGAAAAAGTGTTTGACAAGGATTCCTTGGTTTTCCCTTTAGTATAACCATTTTAAGTTTCCCAGAAGAACATTTTTTGGTTCCAAGCAGAACACTTTTGGGTTCCATTTAACATCCTGAGTGGAAAGTGTTCTGTATATAATCGTAAATTAATCTCAAATGGAACAAAAAGCATTCTTCTGGGAACCATGAAAAAGTTATCCTATAGAGACAGCTGAAGAAGCATTTGTGATTTCTTTTAAAGAGTGTATGGTACAGGTCTTTTCATCACTCAGTTGTATTATTAATGTTAGAGGGGGTAAAGGAGTGCTTTCTCATTATATAGAGCAGGAAAAAATTGGTTTAAAGCCAATGACCCTTAATTTGCTGCACAATAGAGACTGTGTTGCATACAGCATAATGGAATTACTATTATAAAGTGATTTCTCCACAGGGGACACGATAGCACCAACAGAGAAAGAGCAAAATAGTAATGGCTAAATAATGTTTACTTATTTTTCAAAGACATTCATTGATATTTTATAAAAAAAAATTGACAGACTAGTTAAACACTTTTTGGTCCTGCGGGGTAGAAGCTTTGCATGGTCCTGTGGCTTACAGCTTTGAGGAACTTGTACCATCTGATATACCTGAATATGACTCAAATCATTCAGAAAATGTGTCACTGTCCAAATTATTTTGGTGTTCCCTCTACATTCATGCAAACACACTGGTATTGAAACAAGTCTAAAAATCTAGGTGTACTAAAACAAACTGTGAAAAGGCTGTGTGTGGTTTGGAGTGGTAGGGAAAAAAACAGATTTTACTCAAAGTATTTTTACAATTCCTCTCACTTTGTGCATTTTTTATGAGTTAAGCAACCATTGTAAAGCAACCAGGAAAAATAGATTTTTTTAAAGAGTAGTGAGCCAAACTAGTGGTGGATTTGCCACCTGGCAATTCTGGCAAATGCCAAAGGGGCTGTACCATTTTCATAGGGGTGGGCTGGGAAACCACCGGCCCCTCCAACCAAGAGAGGCCAGCCCAATTATTGGATTGGCTGAGCTGATTGGTTGTTCAAATTCACTTCAAACACATTTGAAAGTCTGTATGTCTATGGGACATTTAGGTTATTTTCCATTACCTTAAAAGAAAATAGGATCTAAAAAACAGAGCCCAAAAAATCTGAGACGAGGTAGGAAAAAAAAGCAGAAAAGACATTGCTAGCACTCTATTCACTGTAACCCACAATTTATGTAGCAGTAGCAGCCTACCAGCTAGAGCTACAGCTGCAAATGAGTCAGCAAATACAGAAGGAGGTTTTGGGGGACTTGGTTATTTGTAACATAGCCTAACACATTGAAAACCTAACAAAAGGCAATAGCCATTTACTAACTAGCTAATGTCCTTTTATTAATGGCCACCCCTTTCTTAATTAATTTTTTTCCCAATTCCCACTAACCCTGCCTTGTCGGCAGCTCCACAACTCCTTGGACAGATCTGTGGGATGGCAAAGGGTGCGCACATGGTTCATCCAACCATGTCGCCCAGCCACCAATTCTTTTCGCACTGCTCATCCAACACGGAAGCCTTTAGTCAGATCATGCATAGGATGATTACGTTCACCAACTAAACTTCAGCAACTGAATTTACAGGTGTCTGATCTGCACACAAGGAGTCACAGGAGAGCAACGTGAAAGGATAGATATTCTGACATATCTAACCCAAATCTCAGGCAGCACTATGCCAATTTGCACTGCCTCATGCAGGAGGTCTAGGGAAGGTCGGAGTACCCATAGTCTCCCAGTCCACCAGGTAGTGAAGCCGTCCCCCTCTGTACTTGTAATCCAGGAGATCCCTCTCTGCGTAGAGCTGATGACCATCCAACTGCAGAGGCAAGAGCAACGAGGAACTGCCACAACCAGGGGAATAGGAACCACTGGCCGAGAATGAAACGTGAAAGGTTGGTGAAATCTTATAGTGAGGGGGCAATTGCAATCTGTAGGCTACCTCATTGATCCTCTGGAGGACTCTGAAGGGCCCCACAAACTGGGGGCTCAGTTTCCGGCAGGGTTGGTGAAGAAGGAGGTTCAGAGTGGACAGCCAGATGCGGTTTCCAGGTTGGTTTATAGGAGTGTGATTGTGCTGGCGGTCCGTTTGGGTTTTCTGTCTACAAATAGCCCTTTGGAGCCACACATGTGCTGCATCCCAGACTGCATGCCAGCGTGGCAAAACCAGTCATCATCCGCCAGTGCGTCCACCCTTTCTGGGGTCCAAGGCGCGAGGACTGGTTGGTACCCTAAGATACATTGAAAAGGGAGAGTCCTGTGGAGGAATGGAGCAGAGAATGTTGTGCATACTCAGCCCAGGTTAAAAACTTGTTGTTCCTGACAATGGCTGTATAGGAACCTCTCCAGTTCTTGATTAATCTGTTCCACCTGCCCATTGGACTGCGGCTGATATCCAAATGTGAGACTGTTCGTAACTCTAATCTTGTTTAGGAAGGCCTTCCACACTTGGGATGTGAATTGTGGGACACGGTCGTGACGATGTCTCAGAAAGACCATAGTGCCAGAAGACCTGTTGATACAGTGCCTTAGCGACCTGGAGAAAGGATGTCTCCAGGGACATAGGTGTTTCCTTGGTGTACATTCCCTGGCACAGGTTCAGAGGTAAGCGCTCTGTGAATATCCTCATCTATATTCCAAACCATGGGTGCCACATTGAGCTCCGGGGAGAGAATAGGCCCTCCCAAATCCTTTTTTTGGTATTGTGTTTCCTGGACAGTGTGTCAACCTTCACATTTGTTGTTCCAGGCCTGTAGGAAAGAGTAAGTCTGAAACAAGGGAGAAATTAGAGCCCACCTGGCTTGCCTGGAGTTCAGTCATTTTGCACATTCGGTGGCAGCGTTTGATCAAAAACAAATTAGTCAATACGGTAGAGTGATGTACATGTGAAAAGAAAGAATACTCATGACCTCTATGAATCAGTACACCCATTCTGTGTCATAAAATCTGAAAAGAACTTTGACATGCAAGAGGGGTGCAGAGTTCTAGGGTTGGAGCGGTCCAGAGTTGGATCAACAATGCAGTTCAGGTCTCCTGCAAATAACAGTTGGAGAGTGTTTAGTGAAGATATTTTCTTTAACAACCTAGTGGTAAAATCCACATCATTAAAATTAGGAGCATAGACATTGACCAATACTACAGGTGTGTACTGTTCGACATAACATTAGTAGCTGAAAAGTTTATTTTTTACTAACCAAAATTGGAACCCCTTTGACTTGGAATTGAAATGAGAATTGATAACCTTTTATTACCTAGGGGACCTCTTTTTTGGGTTAAGCAAACCTCAACATTCCAACACAAGAATTCAATAGGGGTGTGCCCACCTGCTCCAGCCATCCCCAACATTATTATTAGCTATCAAAAATATAAAAGAAAGGACAAGCATTTTATCATTGTTAGCCATCTAAGACAAATATAAGCAAAAGCCCTAAGTTAAAACATCCAGAACCGGGAGAGAAATTATACAAAAAAACTTTCAAATTAACTAAGTGGATGTTGCACCTCCATCTTGCGGATGAGCCAGGAGGTGGACACATTTTAAAGCAGGCCAATCATGCCCTTATCACAGCAGTGGGCAGAGTTTCATAACTAAGGAGAGACTTTTTATTGTGTCCTGTGTATATAATCTGTTTGTCTTTGACTGTGTGCATCTCAACAACTTTTTTTTACACAAAACAATTTCTATCAATAATAGCTATCAACCAAAGACACTACTGTGCAGCAGTCCTTATTGACCTGCCCAAGGCCTTTGACTCTGTCAATCACAACATCCTCGTTGTCATATTAAAGATCCTGGGTTTTTGAAAGGACTGCCTAGCCTGGTTCACAAATTATTTCTCAGAAAGATTTCAGCGTGTTAAGTCGGAGGTTCTGCTTTCTCTATGGGGGTGCCTCAGGGTTCAATTCTCGGGCAGACACTATTTTCTGTATATATCAAAAATGTCACTCTTGCTGCTGGTGACTCTGCATTCTCTATACGTCCGGCCCGACGTTGGACACTGTGTTAAAAAACCTCTTCGAAACTTTGATAACATACAACATTCCTTCCGTTGCCTCCAATTACTTTTATATTCTAGTAAAACTAACCGATCACACTCTGCACCTGCCTGCCCAACAAGCATCACCACTCTTGATGGGTCTGTATTGGAATATGTAGACAACTGCAAATACCTAGGGGTATGGCGAGACTCTTCACTCTCCTTCCAGACCCACATCAACCAGCTCCATTCCAAGATGAAACCCAGGATTGGCTTCCTATTCCGCAATAAAGCCTCCTTCATTCTTCCTGCCAAATTTGCCCTTGTGAAAATGACCATCCTCCCAATACTTGACTTCGGTGATGTAATTTACAGATCCACATCAAAATCTCTCCCTAGAAAATTAGATGTTGTGTACCACAGCCCCATCCGTTTTGTCAAAACTGCTCCATATAACACCCACCGCTGCAAACTCTCTACACTAATTGGATGGCCTTCGCTACACACCCGGCAACAAACACACTAATATCATCTTATTTACAGTTTCTATTAGGCATAACCCCACTTTACCTAAAGTCATTAATCTCCAGAGCATCACCCTCTCGTAATCTGCATTCAAGCAGGTATATCTCTCTGATTGCCACAAAAGCCTGCACCTCCTTGGAACACCTCTCCTCCCATTCACCGCTGCTTATGATTTGAACATCCTGCAAAAGATCGTTGAAGCTCGAATTCATTGTCCCTTTAACTACCTTTAAAGTACTACTATCAAATCTACTGTCAGACCAATGTACATGTTGACCCCACTCGCTCTTTTTGGCCGTTGATGCATTTTGCACACTCACCCGCACCACTGTCTTTGTATGTTTTGCACACCTTTACCCACAGTCTTGGTCATTATGTCACCTACTCTAGTGTTATTTCTGCACTTCCATTTTGTATTCCAATTAATCTACCTCTCTATCTCAGACCATATTTTTCCACCGACTGTAGAGTATGCTGCCACGCCACTTTACTCACCAATATCTACCTTTATATGCTGACATTTGTTGCAATACCTGTACAAATTCTTCATTGTTTATTCTGAAGATCTGCACACTGTATTCCTGTTTTGTTCTTTTTATTCTGTACTTCCTTGTTGTGTATTCCTTATGTCACTTTAAGTCTTCTGCAACTCAACACTTGGACCAGGTTGCCGTTTGAAATGAGAAACTGTTCCAATGTGCTTACCTAGTTAAATAAAAGTTAAAAAATGAATAAAAAAAGTCAAATAGTGGGAAAGAGGTGATTTAGGTGACTGATACCCAGATAAACCTAATGTTTAATTATTGTAATTGAGCACATGCAGCATTTGCTGTGGCAAGTACACTGCATGTTTAAGTATATTACCCATGCCTCATACAATATTTTTTATCTTTAAAATAATGATTCTGATAAAAATACAATTACTAAATGTAAACTTTTATAAATATGTTTTCTTTTCAAGTTTTTGTATTGAATGACAAAAATACAACATAATATCTAATAATTTTAATTACAAAGTGTGTTGGGGGAGAGACATCAGTGCACCCCTGGCCAACTGAAAAGTAAATTTTGCAGCTTCGACTGCTGGACGTACCATAATACATTTCTAAAATGAATTACGCTTGTTGGACTAGAAGCATCATATGATCTGATTCAGATCAGAGGGGAGCCTCTGCAAGCTATTTAAATAGGAAATAAACGTCTGCCATTTTTCTAAGAATTTTGATTGTGATCCCTTCATGGAAAAATTAGAGGCTAATAGTGGCTGAGAAGACTTCCACTGCAGCAAAATCCTGCATCTGGCTAATGGTGTAGTAAAAGCAATGATATCATCATTTTTATAATTTAGCGAGAGGGAGTCCCCTGAGACTCCAAACACCGCTAACAGGAGGCATGGATTTAAATTGATTTGAAGTGCTTCTGAGAGCGCATGGAATACAACGGTCCAGTAATAACTCAATTTCGAGCAAGTAAAAATCATATGGTAGAGGTTGCATGGGGAGGAATGACATCTGTCACTCACATCATCACTGTGGGATACATTCTGGACAGTCTGGACTTAGAGTAATGAACTTTTTTGGTCACCTTGAACTGAATGAGTCCAAGTCGAGCACAAGATGAAGTGGAACTTATTCTATCGATCACTTCATCACAGAAAACATTCAAAAATTCAAGACCCATTTCCTGTTCCCAAGCAGTTTTAGGTATATCAATGGAGTGTTTAACACAGGAAATAATCCAAGAATAGATTTGTGAAATTACAGATTTTTGCTGAGGTAAAAAATGTAATAGCTCATTCCAGGGCTGGGTGGGGGGTAATAAAGGGAAGCCCACAAATTTAGAGGAGACGGAATTTCCATCATCTGCAGATATCGAAAGAAATTAGATGGGAGCCCCAAGTAAAAAAAAGGTATATTTGAATGTACTTGAAATGTATTTTATTTATCCTAAATATACTTCTAATATATTATTTTGGTATGTATATTTTGAAAGTATACTTCAAATATACTTAAATACATTGAATACATACTTATGGTTAAACATAAGTATACTAGAAGTATAATACTGGAGTATAATTTAAATATATTTTTTTTTTACTTGGGATAGCAAAGCTTGTTTGACCGCCAGGTTAGGAAAACTCGAAAAAAATCAATTTTCATAACAATCCTTGAAAGTTTTAATGCCTTTTTTCAAAGAGAGTAAAAGCACTGTCAACCACAGATGAAGTAAATATGTGGTTGTTATTAATAGGGCCCAAAATGGATGTAGTAGAGAACTTAAAGTGGCTCCGAAACTGGTACCACATTTTGAGTGAAGATAGTATTACAGAGTTGTCTGAGTAACGAGGGGAAGAGCGGAGCATAATAAGGCAGGGACAGAGGAGGAGGAGGATGAAATACCTTCTAGAAGGCACCACGATGTGTCTGGGGAGTGCAACCAGAATAGCGGTTTCTGAAGGTTGGCGGCCCAATAGTATATAATATAGAAAATTAGGAAGTAAGAGCCCACCACTGAATTTACATAGCTGAAGTAAAAACCTGCTAATTCTTGGTGGCTTTCCAGCCCAGATGAAAGAAGAGACCGCCTGGTTAATTGCTGTAAAAAAGACATAGGTAAGAACAAAGAAAAAGATTGGAAAAGATACATGAATTTAGGCAAGCTATTCATTTTAACAGCATTGATTTTCCCTATGAGAGAGAGAGGTAAGTTACTCCACCTCTTAAAATCGGCCTTCATCTGAACAAGAAGGGGGATAAGTTAGCTGAAAGGAGAGCTGGCAGTGAGCGAGTAACATTCACGCCTAGGTATTTGAAGCCCAAATGATTAAGTTTAAAGGGCAGATCTGTCTCCTGAAGCAGTAATGTGGCTGGATTGATTGGGAAACACTAGCTTTTTTTAAGATTTAGCTTGTAACCGGAAAAAGAACTGAAATTCTCCAGAATGGAAATGATAGCATATCATCAGCATATAACGACAGCGTATGTTCAATTCCTTCCTGTAAGACACCCTGGAAGGAGGGTGAGGCCTAGCCTAGAAATCTAGACTCACCCTAGCGGCAGCAAATATAATTTGCAGCTAGGGTCAGTCTAGCAACTCTCCGTTGGCCTGCGAGCTGGAAAAACCAAATTCTGGTTAGGCCAATCAAGTTGTGTATAGAGTCGGTGGGCGGGCTTAACGTAATTACCGGAAAACATAGAAGATGGCTGCTGCTGCTGGCGGACAGCTGTCTTTCTAATTGGCTTTGGCCGCGACTCTGGAAGACTTAGAGTTAAGCTTTTATTTGAGAAAATGACAAAGAACGACACTGAAATAATTCTTACAAAAGGAAGATGTGTTCGTAGTTTTGCCGACCAGGCTACTTTGTTGCTCTGGTTGGTTGTAGCGCTGTCCTATTGCGTGTAGTGGGAATTTGAAAGGCAACCGTTTATCCTGCCCCTCGGATTGAGCCCTGCCAATGGTGACTTCCCAGACACAACATCTTGATGTGGGTTTATCTTGCCAGGATAGGTGAGGCCCGTAAGGCCACCGAAAGGGGCTCAATAGCGATGGAGAAGAGTAGGGGAGAAATAATAATAATAATAATAATAATGCATTCAACTTATATAGTGCTTTTCTTCCAAGGAACTCAAAGCGCTTTTACACAGTGAAGGGGAAAGCCAACCTCATCCACCACCAATGTGTAGCACCCACTTGGGTGATGCACGGCAGCCATTTTGCGCCAGAACGCTCACCACACATCAGCTATCAGGTGGAGAGGTGAGTAGTTGAATATGCCAATTAGGAAGGAGGGGGATTATTAGGTGCCCATGATTGAAGTGAGAAGCCTGGTTGGGAATTTCGCCATGACACCGGGGTTAACACCCCTACTCTTACGATAAGTGCCATGGGATTTTTAATGACCACAGAGAGTCAGGACACCCGTTTAACGTCCCATCCGAAAGACGGGACCCTACGCAGGGCAGATGTCCCCATCACTGCCCTGGGGCATTGGGAAAGATCTTTAGACCAGAGGGAAGAGTGCCCCCTACTGGCCCTCCAACACCACTTCCAGCAGCACTGATCTCCCATCCAGGGACTAACCAGACCCAACCCTGCTTAGCTTTAGAAGCAAACCAGCAGTGGAAGACAGGGCTCTATAAAGGGTGCAGCCCTGTCTTGTCCCGCGTTCTAGGGTGAAGTAGTCATTGGTTATCATTGGTACAGACACTGGCCTGTGGGGATGCATACAGCAGCCTAATCCAAGCAATACATTTATAACCAAAAGCAACCTTTTTAAGAGCAGCGAATAAATATTCCCATTCAATTCTGTCAAATACCTTCTCAGCATCGAGCGATACCACAAGTTCCGGAGATTTTGAAAACTGTTTTGAATAAATAATGTTAAACAGGGTTCGAATGTTAGCAAATTAATGTCTACCCTTAATGAATCATGTCTGTTCCTCTGAGATGACTGATGGGAGGGTCGCCTCTAGGCGCCTCGCTAACAGTTTTACAAGCACCTTTACATCCACATTGAGGAGGCTGAAGGGCCTGTAAGAGGAGCAGGCAGTGGGATCCTTCCCTTTCTCAAGTAGAAGAGCTATAGACGCTTGTGTCAAGGTTGTGGGGAGCACACCGCAGTCCAATGATCCATTATACATAGATAAGAGTAAGGGAGCCAAATGCAAGTGGAATTTCTTAAAAAATTCAGTCCGGAATCCTTCTGAGCTTAAAGCTTCGCTTTGCATAGAGTTAATAGACTCAACCACCTCCTCGATCCTCAGAGGGGAGTCCAGATCATCATAGAGTTAATAGACTCAACCACCTCCTCGATCCTCAGAGGGGAGTCCAGATCATCTGCAATCTCACAATCTCATATGCCCATTCTTGTCTTGGCCCTTGCGCTCTAGCAACAGCTTGAATTGGCACTATATGATAAGACTATTAAATATACGAGAAATATTATCTTTATATATGAGAAATATATATTTTTCACTTGTCAAGACAAACATCGTCCACGTATCCATCATCCTGTCTCCAGAATAATACCCTTAATGTTTCTTGGAAAGGAGATCCAAGCTTATCACTTATCATTTTCACCACCCTGTTACATTCAGCATATTTCATCTGTAGCCCAAAACTGCATGATTTCCTATTATTTCCTTCTTTTTACCAGATTTATCATACCCAATTGTATCTATGGCATTTTATTCCCACAGGCACCTCCAATGGACTTGGGAGAGTTGAATATCATGACAAACCTCACAGGAATTGGCGCAAGACATTTCTGCCTTTTCCTATGCCACACATCTATAGTAACTAGGAACTCAGGTACAGTACATCACTCACCTGACCACCTCAGTTAGCTTTGCAGGTGTCCAAGTGTCTTAAAAGCATTGATTGTGACCAGGAAATCCCTGCTGCCGATGTCCCTCCACTCCTCAGCCGATGTGATAATTTACATCACCGGTTAAGCTTCCCAGGTCATTTTCAGCAATCAAAACAATCAATGCCCAAAAACTGTCATGGTCAGCTTAGTGCAACAAAAGAGTTCCTTCAAAATCTGGAAGGCCCATAACACCGCATGCTTTCTGGAGTCCTTTTCCGAGAGGAACACATAAATAATGTGATTAATTATCACATAAATAGGAACACATAAACAATGTGTTAAGGGTTAATATTAAATATGTGGGCAGTTCCTCTGTAACTTGTCTACGTTTTTAAATTTTACCAACAAATGTCCAAAGTGTTGAGTAAAATAACATTCACACATTTTCTCAATTCCATGTTCTTCTTAAGAATACCTGTAATTCAATTCTTTGTCCTTGTAAATTACACTTAAAATCCACACAGAATAACGCAGATCAATTGACGAAGTTGGCTTTTTTGACTAAGTGGTTGAGTTGTCTTTCCTACAGTGTGTCTGTGTTGGTCTCTATTCTCTTCTTACACCACGATAGTCCTTCACTGCCAGGCAATCTGGTCAGTGCTCAGATTTTGGTTTAGATTCTTGGTTTTCTGACAAGAAGCATGGCAATCCAAACTCTCCGCTTGTCTTTATGTGTGCAAGCTCAAACGTGCATGTTTGGGCACATGTGTGTATACATTATGTGTTGAGCAGTGTGTGCATGTGCCAGCCGTCCTTGACCTGGGACAGGTAGCATTCATGGAGGTGAGGAAGTTATGGAATATTGCAGGGCATTATGGAATATTGCAAGGAGTTATGGAGGCAGATTATTCAAACACCCATGTGTAAAGAAACAGAGAAAGCCTTAGCTAACAAGATTGTTTAGGGTGGGTGTTAGGGTTAGAGAGAGCCTTAGCTACCACAATGATGGGTACAAATGCAGGGCATAAGAGGAAAGGTTTCTTGGACCTCAGGCCCATTTTTTTGTTTTTGTGCTTGTGTCCTGCTGTGTGTGTGTCCGTGTGTGTGTCCATGTATGTGTGTTGGGACCTCAGGCCCTGTGGTGTGCTGCTATGGTAGTGGGTGTGACACAGCTTCAGCCAGAGCCCTGAAGCTATAGAAACAACCAGCTGTGGCACTGACAGGTATGTCTGCCACACTCACCCTCTTCTTACTCAAACACGCACATGCGCACATGCGCACACACACACACACACACACACACACACACACACACACACACACACACACACACACACACACACACACACACACACACACACACACACACACACACACACACACACACACACACACACACA
>JACXGM010027339.1:0-14517 GCA_016801145.1 Umbra pygmaea | reverse complement strand
TCTCATCTTAGTCCTTCTCATCTTAGTCCTTCTCACCTCCTCATAGTCGTTCTCTCCAGGGAGGAAGTCATCCACCAGAGTGACCCGGTGTCCCAGCTGTTCGCTCAGAGCGTCTAGAAACTTCTCTGTATCCCTGCTCCTGGGAGGTCTGGAGAAGGTGAAAAGCTTCTTGCGCCGGGAGAGGGGGCTGGGGTGGTCGTCAGAATGTTGTGGAGATGGTGGAGGGCTTTCCAGGCTCACATAGGGGTTTGAGTCAGCGCTGCCTGGAGAAGGGATGGTTCCCCCATGGTAGAACTCATAAAGGGCATCAGGCAGGGGTTCCTTCCATGACAAAGACAGACCTGACTTACGGTTCCCTGTTGGCGAGAACAAATTCTCAGTTCAAAGATCCAATGGAGGATGTTGTGGCTGGTTGAAATAAATCTTGACCCACAGCTGGCAGCTGTTCTTTCCATTTACTGTAAACAACTGAACCACATGTTCCCTGACCTTGTTATATGTCATCAGTAAAGCAATAATGAGAGACAATGTTTATAGCATTTTTACAATGATCTTGACTGGGGTTAGTGTCTGTTGGTCGGTTGTCTGTCTGTCTGTGTTACCTGTCTGTGTCACCTGTCTATCTGTCTCTCTGTAGATATGTATGCATTCTGTCTTTACCTATGTTATCTGCCTGGCGTCAGTCTGTATCTGTGTTGCCTGTCTGTCTGTCTGTCTGTCTGTCTGTCTGTCTGTCTGTTTCCTGTATGTCTGTCTATATCTGTTTCCTGCAAGTCTGTCTGTCAGTCTGTGTTTCCTGTGTCTGTCTGTCATTGTGTCAGTTCGTAATTCCTTTTGGTCTTTCTTTCTGTCTGTGTTTCCTGTCTCTCTGTCTTTCTGTCTATCTGTCTGTCTGTCTATCAGTCTGTGTTTTTGAATGTCTGTCTGTCTGTCAGTTTTTGTTTCCTGCTGTCTGTCTGTCTCTGTCTGTCTGTCTGTCAGTTTGTGTTTCTTGTCTGTCTGGCTGTCTATACATCTGTCTGTGTTTCCTGTCCGTCTGTCTGTCTGTCTGTGATTCCTGTCTGTCAGTCTGTCTGTCTGTCTCTATGTCTGTCTGTCTGTCTGTCCGTCTGTCTCTCTGTCTGTCAGTCAGGTTGTGTTTCCTGTCTGTCTGTGTGGCTGTCTGGTTGTCTACCTGCCCGTCTGTGCTTCCTGTCTGTCTGTCTGCCTATCTGTCTGTCTGTCTGTCTGTCTGTCTGTCTGTCTGTGATTCCTGTCCATCTGTCTGTCTGTCTGTCTGTCTGTCTGTCTGTCTGTCTGTCTGTCTGTCAGTTTGTGTATCCTGTCTGTCTGTGTGGCTGTCTGTCTGTCTGTCTATCCGTCTGTGTGTGTTTCTGTGTGTGTTTCTGTGTGTGTTTCTGTGTGTATGTGTCTGTTTCCTGTCTGTCTGTCCGTCTGTCCGTCTGTCCGTCTGTCTGTGTGTCTGTGTTTCTGTGTCTGTGTTTCTGTGTGTTTGTGTCGGTTTCCTGTCTGTCTGTGTGTGGGTGTCTGTTTCCTGTCTGTCTGTTACCTGTGCTACCTTGGCTGAGGGAGGAGCGAGCAGGGGACTGGTCATGAGTATCAGTCTGTCCTGGCTCCTCCCTCTCAGGCAGGGTCAGTGGAGAACAGCGACTGTGTTGTATGGCCTTCGTGGCCCGCTTCCCTGCGTACACACTCTCCAGCTCCGTGTATACTCCTGACATCTAGGGGTCGGGCGTGAGCAGGCCATTAGCACAAAGCACTGGAAACACTTCATCACATGTTCTGCTTATGAGCTGTTTATCAACCATTACCACTGTAGATGTTATGTTACCCAGCATTAACAGTAAATAAACATCATAAACAGCATGACTCATGTTTGTTTCTTTGAAACGTTTATGTGATAATGTTCACAGGCTGTTTATAAGCAGATGACCAGTTAAAGTGTTTCCAAAAGCACTGGTGTAAGCATTGGAGTACATATAGCACACTGTAAAAAAAATCTGTAATAAAAAACAATAGAAAATATACCAGACATTCTTTGCCAGGACAATTTCCATTATTTTACAGACAGACCCTTCAAAGAAATAACAGGACAATGTAAGGTATAAAGTCAGTAATTGTCTATTAATAAAAGGAAATAATCACTCCAGAGTGGTGGGTTTTGTCTATTAACAATCACTGTGTTTATATACATTGCATTATCTGTTATTACTTTGACAGAACTGTCTGTAAAATACTGGAAAATGCACCAGTAATTTTTTGTCAGTACATTTACTCAGATTTTACTGATTTATTGTTTTACAGTGCATAGCCTTGCAGGTATTTATATAAAAATGACTTTGACATACACACATAAATAGAAAAGCCGTCTGGATGTGGCTGAGCTCTGAGTCATAGTTTTATACCCACGTGATTGAGGTCAGGTGACTCAGGGAAGGAGGTTCCGTCTCCACACTGTCTTTCTCCAGGCGTCCCACTCCCCGGGGCCTCCACATGAATCCCTGCGTCCACATGAAGGACAGGGAAAATCAGGGAAGTGGACCAACCTCCTCTCCAACCCAGAGAGGAAGAGAGACAGCCGGATCCAGTAGACAGTTTCAGCATGTCCTTACATGCGTGAAGAAGCAGTATAGCTTTCTGATGAGGAGATTCTAACTTGAGAATCTCATGTTCAACACAGTACTCCTGTAACTTGAAATTCTGCGCTAATCTCCCACCGGTGTCAATGTGCAATTTCTACAAAATGTCAAGTTACAGGATGCGGTTCTCAAGTTAGGATGTGGCCCTTTGAAAGTAGCAATGGAAGCTTATGCCTAGCTGTAACGTGTTTTTCACCAGCGCCACGTGAACCCCCAGCCATACAGCTGGTTGATAGGAAACCCTTCCAATCAAGGACAGATAGGCTAGCTGTCGTGCTGATCAGTCGTACCCATTCCCAGGTGTGTTCCGATTATGCAGTCGTCAGAGCTCCGCTCCCGTACGCAGCCTCGGTACGACGTTCCGGACACACGCATGGAGCTGCTTCTCCTGTGGTGTTCCTGTCCACCAACTGACTCTGGCTCAGCCTCCGTTTCCGCTACACACATGCGTAGACACAATAATTTAAATAAATAAGAAGGCAGTAAATAACAGAATATCCATTATAGGATGTTTGGGATACTCGGCAATTTGTACAATATTTTCTGTAATTTACACTCAGCTATTGTATTCACAATATGTAGCTGTCAGTTTTTATCCTCATAATATGTAGCTGTCAGTTACTGTCCTCATAATGTTTTAGAATTTATTGTCCTGATGGGAGAAAAGCAAAAATAACAAGACAAAATCCCTGCCTCTTTAGTACACGTTCACCTAACAGACCAAACCTGGCAGGTCTAACGGATAGTTAACCCACCTGCAGTTTTGAAACCCAGGAAGCGTGAGATCTTGCTTTGACAGTGTTCCTGCTCTTCGTAGGTCAGCAGCTGGTAAATGAACTGCCAGATCACCTGCTTGGCTGGAGTGTCCAATACCGGGAACACATCAACAATCAGGCTGTCCACATTCCTGAATATATACAAGACGGACACACCATTATGATATAAAACAAACAGCTCAGAAAAGGTATCTACATTAGACTTTTTTGGTACAACAATAAAAGTATTTTTAAACATGCTTGTTTAAAAAATAAAAAAACTCTATCACACCAGTACTATTGATCCTCCTATTAATTGCATAGATCTTTTAATCTACGTTTCATCTGGGTGTCTATCAGGAAGGTACCAGTCATTCTCTTAACTACAACTACACTCCTACTGGTGTGCCAGAGTTTTTATCATTTTTAATAATAAGTATTCTTTATTTTCTTCATGCACCTTAGTCGTAGGACGTAACAGTTTGTTAGTTTACGTTGTCAGACATGCTAAAATAAAAGTATCAAGAAAAATCATACTTTCGAAAAGGTTTATTGCTATTCAGTAATGTTGATAGGGAATTTTTCTTGGTGACTCTTTGAATCTGTACTCTGTAAAATAACATGTATTGTTTTAGATTAGACAAGGTTACTATTAAATAATTTATAGAATTTGCAATTTTTACATTTAGTGCAGGCAATGAGATGTACTAAATCATATTTAATTTGAAGCAGATTATTGACGGGTAGAATGTTATTTAGCTGGGAATTATTGTAATTTGTAGAGGACTTTGTGGAATTGTAGGGTAGGTAAACATCAAATTTAATATTTATCCATTATGACTGCTTTCAAATGAATATATCATCAGCCATGTCAGTGAAATAGGTGATCATTTGTGACATGTCAAAGGACCTCTCTCTCTCTCTCTCTCTCTCTCTCTCTCTCTCTCTCTCTCCCTCTCTCTGCCTCTCTATTCTCCTCTCTCTCTCCCTCCCTCACTCTCTCTGCCTCTCGTTCCCCCCCTTTCTCTCTCTCCAGCCCCCTCCCCTGCCTCTCCTTCCTCTGCACCCCCCTACCTGTGTTGGAAGAAGGTCTCCAGTGCCTTACAGATGGTGTATCTCTCCTGCACTGTGAGCAGATGATCCAGCTGCTGGCTGAAGGTGCGTCCGTGGACTTTGATGCTGGGGGGAAGAATCTCAGCCACCCACTGAAGGGAGCTGAGAGGGACCGGGGAGCGAGATCGAGACCTGGAGGCCACAGCAGGGACCAGTCCTGGGGAAGACTCTTCTTGATCAGAGTGAGAGTACCCAGAGGGGCCGTCTTCTACCACCAGGGTGGGCATGGCTCCACTGCCCTGAAGCATGGACACCACCTTCTCATGGGAGCAGTTCCTAAACACACAGAGTCACTGTCACTAATACATTGACCATGGTCTCATGGGAACAGTTCCTAAACACACAGAGTCACTGTCACTAATACAATGACCATGTTCTCATGGGAACAGTTCCTAAACACACAGAGTCACTGTCACTAATACAATGACCATGTTCTCATGGGAACAGTTCCTAAACACACAGAGTCACTGTCACTAATACAATGACCATGTTCTCATGGGAACAGTTCCTAAACACACAGAGTCACTGTCACTAATACACTGACCACCTTCTTATGGGAACAGTTCCTAAACACACAGAGTCACTGTCACTAATACAATGACCATGTTCTCATGGGAACAGTTCCTAAACACACAGAGTCACTGTCACTAATACACTGACCACCTTCTTATGGGAACAGTTCCTAAACACACAGAGTCACTAGCCACTTTCCGACCAAGTAGTTACAGGAGTGTAGTTAAAGGAACAGACCACTTCTAAATAGTTCTACTAACTACTCTCCCCCAAAACCGGTTTTGCTAATTGCATTTGCACTGGTCAAGTGGCCATAGGAACTGGTAAGAGGGATAAGGGAGTGACGCAAGCACCGCAACGGTTTTTATAGCATCGTCACTAGACTTTAGCGTAGTGCCACATACAACACTATTTCACAGTTGAATGTTACAGTAATACTGGGTGTATGATTGGAGATAAGTGTGTAAATCATCTTATATATGCGGATGTTCAGGTTGTTTTCATCCCAAGTAGTGCTGGGTTCCAACAGCTGCTTGCTGTTTTTTCAGATTATGGGGCTGAAAACAACATCCAATATAATTAAAAAAGAGTGTTGTGTTCATATGTCCTCACAACAGAGTTTGAATGGCGGAGTTTAAAAAGACTAGGCAGGAGTACTTAACAGAGAAACACAGAAGACGAAGGCTCCAGCGTAATATGATAGAAGAAGATAGAAGAGCAGAGCGCAACAAGCAAAGAAACGACGGGCGTGATTTATGAATTGTACCAATCAACGTAGGCTTATGAAAAGGGAGAATTGATAGACCCTGCTCTGAAGTAGGAGCTGAAAGAGTTATAGGAACTGTGGTCCTAGGAACTTAATAATCCCAAAAATGTGTCCAGTGGGAACACGAGAAAAAAAGGGTTATAGGAACGTTGTGTTCTAGGAACTGCAAAAATCCCTCCAGACGGAAAGCAGCTACTGTCACTAATACAATGACCATGTTCTCATGGGAACAGTTCCTAAACACACAGAGTCATTGACTAATAACACTTAATTACAAATCCACTGGTAGTTGGACCAGTTTTGAAGCCAATGTTGATGCTATGTGTGCTAAGGGAAATCAGCGGTTGTATTTCTTGAGGAGCTTTTGTAGCTTTAGGGTAGATAGAATGCTGATGATTATTTTTTATAGGACTTTCATTCAATCCCTGCTAACTTTTAATATATTTCTTCTTTCGGTAATTTAAATTGTAACATTGTCACACAAAGCAGCAAGATTATTGTTGTTAATCTGAATGATTTTACCCACCTGCACCACAAAGCGAATTCCATTCTGGGAGACCCTTATCACCCTTTGTTTGCGAACTTTTCTATGCTTCCCTCGTAGCGGAGATACAGGGTTACGAAATTCAAAACCAACAGGTCAAAGAACTCCTTTATTCAAATGGTATCTTACTTAATAAGCATTAGGTACTTTCCTGCATCAGTATCTTTCTGTCAATGCCAAACCCACCTCTGGTATTTTTTTCCCCAAAAAGCTCTCATTTAGTCTCATCTGACCAAAAAACCCGGTCTCATTGAATGTTCCAGTTATGTGTGGCAAACTGTTGTTGCTTGAGATTTTTGTTTCATAACAGCAAAGGCTTTGTGGTTATATAGGTGTCATCTCATCCTAGCTTTGGAAACTTTCTAAACCCAGTACCCAACTGATGTCTGCAATTCTCCAGCTGTGATCCTCATTTATTGTTTGGCTACTCAAACCCTCCTCTTCTATATGTATGGGGTGTATAAAGACACACATTCTCCTCCAACCTGACTGTTAACATCTCCAGGGCTACCGACAGGAATCTGTGGGCCCGGCCAGGACAAACTCCACATTTAGGGCCCCCGCTAAAAAAAATTACTGTCCAAAAACAAAATTTGTGGACCCCCTCAGGACTGGGCCCGGGACAACATTCCCGGTTGTCCCCCGTCAGCTGCTCTGATACATCTCCAGTTGCTGTAAACTTCTTAATTATTGTCTTGATGGTGAAAATGTACAATTTCCACTGTTGACCTATTTTATTATAACCATTTACTGATTTGTGCAGCTCAGCAACCTTTTGACGGCACATCATTCCTGTATTCACGTGTCTTTCCCATACCAGATTTCGACAATGGGAATTTGGCCTGTGTGTCCCCTCTTATTTATTTCCCAGTGAAACATTAAGTGATGGCTTACCACTTTAGTGTTCTTACTGAACTTTATCATGTAAAATATGAATAAGAATGTCCTTCAGTTCGATATTACTCATAAGAATATTTAGGGGCGCCAATAATTGTGGCACATGTTTTGGAGAAACATATACTATTTTATTTCTTCACATTTATTTATTAATAATTTTACATTTAAATGAAGCATTTGATGTTGTTTTTAATGATATTTTGAATGAGAGATCAAGAGGATAAAAAATAAAGACCTTTTTTTACAGCCTGTTTTGCTCAAATTATCCAAGGGTGCCAATACTGTACCCTGGGTGTCAGCCAATCAGTATTTGGGGTTCAAACCATCATTTCTGTTATACCATAACATTTAATCAATCAGCATCCAGGACCCTCACTGCCCAGTTTGAAATGAAGTGGGTGCTGTATTTTCTGCCTGTGATACTGTGGATGAGGTTGAGATATGGACAGTGAAATATTGTCAGAGCACACTTGGCAAAATGTGATTCAATCTAGGCAAGTTTCTAATTTGCATTCCTACACTTCCCACATAAAGTTTTTTTAACACCATGATTCCACACACATCCACGCACGTGCACGCGCACGGACACGTGTCAGCCTACTTATCCGGCTGACTCACTGTCCTGGCCGCATCAGAAGATTAAGTGCAGCCAAAACAGGTGTGCGTACCTCATGTCCAGTCCATTCAGGAAAAGGATCCGGTCACCTGGTTTCAGACCACATTCTTCTGCAGGGCTGTCTGAAAAAGGACAGGTGGAGTAAAACCAAACTGTATTAAAAACACGTACTTTCACTGCTGATTTTAACCTTTATTTAACCAGGTAAAATGATTAAGAATACTTTCTTGTTTACAGCAATGACCTGGGAGCAATTAGGTTAAAGTCTCTTGCCCAAGCACAAAACAAAATGTCGGGAATCGAACTGGCAACCTTTCGACTAGAAGTCTGACTCTCCAACAACTAAGCAATCTGCGCCCTCACTAAACATGACATATAAAAGCCTCAGAAATCAAAGAAGTAAATGATAATTGACGGCTGTTGTATTTTTTGGGGTTAAGTTAGTAGCTCTTTGGGAACCAATAGCAGAACATAATCCCCTTTGATAATGCAAGTGCTCTGATAGGACACAATGTTCCTACTGAGGCAGTATGGAGGCCTCCCTGTACATCACGATCTTCTCCCATCCACCCACTGCATCTCCATACACAGCAGACCTCTGAAGTCTGCCCACTGAGCCACTGAGGAGCATATTGCTGGCAGATCTGGAGAGGGAGAACGGCGTCACCTCCTCAAACACACACACACACTCAACCCCCTACCTCACTTAGCGGCTACGGAAAAGAGGAGCACCCAGTGAATCAGCTATTGTTACACTGGGGCTCAACCTCTGCCTATTCCCAGAAGAACATGGCTCTGTCCCTGCACACAATAACATCCAAATTACCTCCTTAGCATCGTCTTATACTGATCACACTGCCTTCATCGACAACAACAACAACAGTCATCCAGCTTTACTACATGTCTGACACTGCCTTTGTCAACACACCAATAGTGCCTCAGATACACACCTTCACTTCCTGCTACGGTTTATTCACCTGTTCACTTCCTGCTACGGTATATTCACGTGTTCACTTCCTGCTACTGTTTATGTATTCACTTCCTGCTACTGTTTATTTAGGTGTTTACTGCCTGCCAGGTGGGTCTATTTATTGATGTCAAACCCCTATAGATCAGAAAAACAACCAGCACCACAGCATCTCCAACAGCCAACATCGCCCACATTCCTGGACACCACAACAGTGTTGCCTAACACACCACCTTCTGCGGTCAGCACAGCACACAGTGAAGGGTGCTCAGCAATACGGCACCCACCTGGAATGACAGAGTCGATGCAGACAGGGGCATGGCCTCTCAGGGTAAACCCGAAGCTCTTCTTCCCCCGGTAGACTCTCACTGTCCTAGGGGGAGCACGCAGGCTGAGGGAACAGTACAAAGTATATTGTATTTTTTGTCAGAACACACATGTGTATATTGTTTGAAGAGGCCCAAAATATGGATGTAACAACAGACTTATAGTATTTTAGGAGCTACTACGTTTAGTTATCTGTTTTGTCATCAATGGGCTTTCAACTGTATTTATGTCAACTGTCCTATTGGGGGATTTGGGTAATGTTCTCCAAAAATAAATAGATATCGTCCAGGGATATGCTTTCATTTTGTACCCACACCATGCTGTGTCATGTACCTTGAAGCTTGCAACTATAAATAAAACAATAAAGGAATGTGGATGATCAGAAGAGGCACTGTGTCCAGTAGGAATGCATCATAGCAGGTTTCATTTCCAGCTCACACACTGATGTCTCTGTTTCCCTTTGCACCACAAACATGTAGGACTGGGACAGATATCTCTGTTGCCATAGAAACTACTCAAGGCAATGTCGCAAGATGTAAACTGAGGTCCATGGACCTGAAGCTGATAAGATCCATTATTTAACTGTCTCAATACATGTTATGTAAGATGGGGCTAGGTGAGAAGCATTTAGACAGCCTTGTAGAACAACGTTCTGTGTCGTACAGAACAGGCATGCAGTCTCTGGGATGTAAAACAGATCTCTGATCTCTCTCCAAATGTATCATCAGTATTCTCTGAGGATGTTAATTCAGTAACATATCACTCCAGAAGACCAATATTTATTTATTCCCTATTTCAATGGTTTGAAACTTCCCAACTCTAAAATGCAGTTTTAACCAATATTATTAATTCCACATAACAGAATATGTGCTAATGGATACGCCTGGGCCACCAGCTATCTGTGCCAATCAGGTTGGTGTTGGTCCAACGTGTCAGGAAAGCAATGTTAATAAAAGGCCAAGCTAATCTCTTATATAATAGCATACTCTGTCTTACTGTTATGAGCAGTTTGGGTAATTATACAGGACATATTCCAACATGCTGCTAATTAGGTTAACACAAGAGGGGATGTAGGTTAAACATGGACTGGAGTGTGTAAAAATGGACCATGTTAACCCTATAGCGGATAAACCTATAGGGTTTAGTGTCCAGCTTGTTCTGACTGATGAATCTGTAAAACAGTTAAAAGTGCTTCTGAATTATCTGTCAACAAACAATATACAGAAATATTTTGAAGAATTTGCCAAATATTAGCACTTTTGAAGTCCTTCAGTGTCTACTGTACCACATGCTAAATAATCTCTCTGTGTCAGCTAAGTGGGAGATATAGCTAAGTACATTACACTGTATACTAACCACTGATTGGCTCCTGATATTTGCCCGGGTATACCCGATGTGGACTTCCTGTAACCTCTCTCTCCCCTGTCCTGTCCCCCTGCTTCCTCCACGGGGTCCCGTGGTACGGAGCTGGCCCGTTTGGAGCCATGGTGGCGGTCGGGGTGGTCCTCGCTCCGGCTGCGCCTCAGCCGACCCTGCTGGCCTGGCTCGCTGATGCTCTTGCTGCGACAGATCCTCTGTATCAGGCTTTGGGACACTGCCTCGTCGAAACGCTGCCGGTGTTTCTTGGGGATGAAGATCCTTGTGAACATGGTGAGAGAGGAGCCAGCATGTGAAAAGGAGAAGGGAGGCGGTGAAGTTTCCCTTGGATCTAACCAGGTTCTTAATAGTCTGTGTTGCCTCTGATGGAACAAGAGGAACCAGAGAATGAATGAGATGCCGTGGTTCTACGGAGATCCCTTGGAACCAGCTGTAACTAGGTAACCTCAGCAGTCTGCGTGGACCCTGGTGAGCAGAACAACACGAGTCATACCAAAGCTGGCGTCTGTGCTTCAGAAGAAGAAGTAAAAGCTGGAACTGAGATTAAAGCATCCAGGTTTGAGATGAAAATCCATCTTGGACACTGTATTTGAAATCCATAAATTGACAAATACGAAAATCAACACACCTCTACAAAAGTATTTCTCTTTCCATTTAGTGGCAGTAGTCCATGAATAACTGAAAGCAGGAGAGGTTAATGAACAGAAACTGAGAGAGAGCGAGAGATCTTTAGAGACAGTCAGGGAGGAAGCCCTCAGTGCGGTTGCGTCACTTGCTACAGTGTGGATTCACAGTGCTGCAGTCTGAGATACCATACAGCAACAGCAAAGGTGTGGGAGTTAGCACCACATTACTCCCCCACCTCTCCCTCCCTCCCTTCACCACAGCTCCCTTGCTCTCCAGCTCTCCTCTCTCCCTTCCGTCTGAAGAACAGAACAGTATCTCCTCTGAGCATCCATCATAGCAATGGATCTCAGAGGGGGAGTGATATAAGGTAAAAGTGTCATCGAACAACTAATTCAGTGACCAGTCATACAGTGACGCAGTCACACAGACACACAAACACACACAAGACAGCTGATTAAAAAGTAACAATGTGTATGCCAGTTTCAATATCAAATTAGAACTGATGCACATACTGTAGACTCAACACAGTTGGTATTGTTGTGGTATTAAGAATAAAAATGCTTCCAATTAACATATAATCCAATACAGATTACATGCTGAGTAAAACATATTACCAAGATACATTTTTTGACAATAATGATAGTATGTCTGGATTTGTAATTAGATTGAAGTGATAACCATAGAGAAACTGAATCCTGCTGGTGAGTCTGTGGTTTAACTCTGTCACTGGTGCGCAGAGACCACTAAATGTCTCCTTGTTCCTTATCAACATCGAGACGATTACATGAATCACACCACGAGTGCAGACATTCATTTATAATCAATAGGCAAATTAATTGGCCACACATTTATAATGATACAACAGAACCAAATGTGAGAGAAGCAAACGTTGTCCAAACTAACTAAGCTAACTGTGTGTATAAGAAACACTTGGAAATCTAAATCAATCAAATAGGACACAGTGATTTTTTCCATAGAAATTAATGGTTCTAGCCACCATTGGGGAATGTTCAGCTAATTAGCGCTGATTATTCCATAGTGCTACTGAGGTATCCAGACACGTGGAGATATATTTAGATATCTTGTACAACCTGCTGTGGAATGCAATGCTCGGACATTTATCTGAACTCCGGGTCATTATTTTTGTATTCTTGTGCAGAGTCATAAGCAGGGACTGGTATTTTGTCTCTATCCACAACAAAGACCGACACTCAGGAGTTTGTGAAATCACTGTAATAAAACCTCATCTGCCAGAATCATCACAACCACTTCTAAAACGTCTGCCTTCACTGCAAAACACATGGTTTACTTTCCGAAGCGCTGCCTCATCAGAACTGTTGTCAAAACCAGTCTTATCTTAAAAACTAAATGAATTTTCAACTGTGACCTAATTTGCAGCAAAGCGGAGTTGTGCTCTATAATTATCTAAGACGGGTGGGAGGAGAGAGGGAGGATGGCTCAGTTTAAAGGAACAAATGACAAGCAGGAATCTGAAAGACCTCATTTCATTTCGAGTTCAGATGTGAGAGACCGTGCAGTCGCCACTCATTGCTTTGCATTGCCACAATGTAGCCTGACTGACGGCATGCAACCAACCAGAGGAGTGTGAGTGTTTGTGTGTGTGTGTGTGTGGGGGGGGGGGTTCAGTGAAAATCATGTGCTTTTAAAACTAGTGATTACAGTTACTAGTGGCCATCACACCCAGATGTTTAACAGAGGGTAAATTAACTGGTTCCGTATGCAACTACATCTGTAATATTCTCTGTATAGTAAGTAGCATCATGGATAGACAGCAGATTAGTGTTCTATTGCTGTTCTCTTACTAACAGAGATCAGACAGCGTTAGTTTGTATGGACACAGTGACCAGTCTCTTACCCAGTGCTCAATTTTAGCCGGATCCTGCCGGAACAAGACCTGGCACCTCTCAGATTTGATGCAGTTTGTTCCAGTTTGTATAGTATTTTGGCCAGATCTGATAGCTCTCATGCATGATTTGTCTACTTCCATCCCAGTTTGCCTGTCGACACTGTAAATATTCTAATAAAAGTGATAATAATTTAATAAAGTTACCTATTCTTCCTCATTAATTAATTTTCCTGTTGATAGAATCTGTCATGCATGGTAAAAGTGTGGATTTACGCATCATTCGTGCTGAAATCAGTGTTGCCATGTGTATTTCCAAATTAGCGCTACCTGCTATGAAAGGAAAGCATTTTGTTTAGCTAATGAACAAATAAATTTAAGAAATTAAGAAAAGATATTGAGCTAGTTTTAAGCCATTTTGAGTTGGTTTTGAGCCATGAAATAATGTTTGGACCTGGGAACCCTGGCTGCAACACTTTTTCCAGGTCTCTTTTCACAGGTGTCAGCGTGGTGAGGAGGCTTAACTTCTGAGAAGTCAAACAAGGAAATGCTGTCCGTTGAAACAAAGTGTTGGCTTTTGCAGTCCATGTATCAGTGACAACATCCTACCTGTGTAATTTAGAATTCAAAATACTTTGGGCCAGATCAAGAACATCCAGAGCTAAAGCAAATGTCTCTGCTTGACTAGTACCAGGATGATTAATGTGTGCTGCGCTTGCTGCTGCGTAGTGTTTTCTTTTTATATTTTCATTTGTTGTGTTATGTCTGAACCTGCCAGAGCCTTCTCTCTCTCCCTCGCCTATTTGTTCCTTACCCACCCATGACACACAAACAAATGTCACTTGAAATGGTGCCTTGGAGTGAGAACAATGTGATGATGACCTATAAGGTAAGATAAATGCTTTAGAGTGGTTGAAAATTGTCAGACAAGATTTGCTGGAGAGAGTAATACTATAAATCATAGTAAATGTGTGAGTAGGCAGTTGTCTCTGAATTGATAACTGTAGCTACAGTATATTACACTTTAGTATGCAAAATACTGTTTTTGTTGACTTTAGTTTCCCTTTCTCTGCTAACTCTAAACATTTAATATGACAACAATGAGTGATATACCAATAAATTATGTAATTTTTGGCCGCCAGGGGGCTCTCAATCAAAACAATAGCAAAAGATGTACTTGGATGACGTCGGGAGGTTGCGTGGGATCATGGGTTTTGTTATCGTCGTCAATGACAACCTTCTAATTTAGCATCTCCGGCAGAAAAAAATGTTCACCGACGAAGTAATATATTGTTAAAAAATTATAACTTTACTCACGTTATGTTTGGCGGCTCCCTGGATCTTATAACAACTAGAGCAATCACAGGTTATATGACGCCATTTACGGGCGACAAAATGAAACGTCCCGTGTCTTCAAATTATATTACAAATTTCTCTGGATTTGAAAGTTAGTGGAAACATTTAGGATAATGTAAGTACACAACTAAGAAATATATATAATATATGTATAGT